>CAHIKZ030001761.1:442500-460326 GCA_903632075.3 Acanthosepion pharaonis | reverse complement strand
GAAATCTTAATAAAGAGAATGTGCTCTTAAGCAGGGCTCTAAAACCATGTCCCCCTTTTTATGGAGTAATGACCATTTGATCAGGCATGCTTTACCTCTTGAATGTGCAGACAGTTTAAATTAAGAAATGGGGCATCTATTTCAAATACAAGTATCCACCATAAAAACATTTGAAGTCTCTTAATTCCTTAAAATATATAAGGTTCGATAGTCTGTTGTTTGAAACATCTGCATAGGACTTGGTGAACATCTCACACCGATTGATTTCGACATAAAACCAAGAAATAAAGTTAGGTCCAAACTGTACAAATCACCATCTGTGCTGGTGTCGGCAATTTAATGAATTTCCACTCTGACAATTCACTCCTCTTTACAGACACAGTTAGTTGAAGTGTCAGACATGATACATGATACATGATTTGATGATCAGGTTTATCTTAATTCATGACTGACTAGGCAGAAGATTTCCCTACACAGTGGGTCACCTTTACACAGTTGACTAATCTATCCTTCTACTCACCCCACAGACAGCTTGAGTGGAGAATAGATGGATTCATGCCTTTCCTAAGGGTATTTGCTCATAAGTGAATGTAACGAACCTGAACTGAGTTACCTGATGTCTCATTTCGAGCCACTATCCATTAAAACAATATATATCCATACCAACCCAACGTATAAAAAAAAAAAAAAAATTGGGTGAGGATGTAAAATGTAGACATAAAAACAACTTTTGCAGCAGCAAGGCAGTGAGAAAATTCCAAAGGAGATGAAAAGGGAACCAGACAACACGTAAGCAAAAAAAAAAAAAAAAAAAAAAAAGAAAAAAACTGCATTTGAAACTTTGTCGCTAATGATACTTCACACTTTCATCTCGTCCACATGGATTGCATGATCTTTGCAGTCTCATCTAAATCTTGCTTATGTGCCTATCTATTTTCAAAACAAAATTAGAATACTGAGAGAGAGAAAAAGAGAGAGAAAAAGAGAGAGAAAAAATAAAATAGAAAGTAAAAAGACGAAAATCAGAAAATAAATATAAAAAGACGAAAATAAATATAAAAAGAAAAAAACAAAAAAATATAAAAAGAAAAAACAAAAAAATATAAAAAGAAAAATATAAAAAGAAAAATATAAAAAGAAAAATATAATAAAAATAAAAAAGAGCAAAGAAATTTTTGTTCATACTTTATACAGACTCTTAAAATTAGAAAAGACAGCTTGCTTAATAACTCAATTATGTCTTTAATAAAAAAAAAAAATAAAAAAAATGTTTAAAGTCATTGGCCCCAACAACATTTAAAGGTAATAAAACATATTCATATACATTTTTTTTTTGTTTTTGTTTTATAGCTATTATCCTTATTTCAGTCAATGCAATGTGCAGCATGTCAACTGATGATGACTGGAGAGCATACATGTCAAAATGTTATGAAAAATACAAAACAAAGATGAGGATAACAGCAACAAGAACTTGTAACATTTCAGGTTCCCCATTCTTTTCTTTTTTTTAAATTTATATATATATTTTTTTTGTTTAGCAAGCCAGTAAGGGCTCTGCTATCTAAAATGCTGTCTCGCCACACAGCCTGTATGTATGTTTGCGCAAAGTATCTGTAATTTGTTTTTTTTTTTTTTTAATTAATATTTAATATATATATATATATTTATATTATATACATTATATATCCCAAAGAGGAAGGAAAAAAAAAAAAAAAAAAAAAAAAGATCAGCCAAGGGAAGAAATGTGAAACTTTTCTTTCTGAGTTATCCCCCTAAAAAAGACGTTTTTTTTTTTTTTTAAGTTAAATGTTAACATTTAGATCTTTTTTAGTTTGTTCGATTTTTTTTTTTTTTTTTTTCCAACCAGTTCTATAATTGTTTATAAAGATTTCAATTTTACAATGTCCTTCCATTTACTTGCCCAGGCGTTTTATTCTTTTCACTGAGAATTGTGGAGAAAGGTAATAGCCATGCTATTTAAAGCAATCAGAACATTCAATATTTAGTTTTCTTCTTCAGAATTAGTTCTCTAAATTAGATCCAAGACAATGAGATATTTGCCTGATAAACCACGCCATCTAAAGAACCGAATAGCAGGAGTGTTTTGCCAATGTCTTCGCTTTTTTCAGCAAATGTCTTAAAGAAAGAAAAAAAATAACCAAAGTGTTCAAGGTTTTTCTTCAATAGCTATCTACTTGCTTACCAGTAACTATAGCAACCGTTACAAAAGTAACGTGGTACTAAAACGATGACAGGGATGCAGGAGATGATAATGAAATTGCATGAGCAATAATGACATTTGAAGAAACAGGTGGCAGACATGATGGAAATAAAAACAATAAAGGAGGCAATAAGAGTCAGAGAAAAATAAATAAGAGAGAGAGAGAGAAAGAGAGAAAGAAAGAGAAAAAATAAAAAGAGAAAGAGAAAGAAAGAGAAAAATAAATAAGAGAGAGAGAGAAAGAAAGAGAGAAAGAGAGAATAAATAAGAGAGATAGAAAGAGAGATAGAGAGAAAGAGAATTGAAGATAGAGAGAGAGAGAAAGAGAGAGAGAGAAAGAGAGAGAAGAGAAAGAGGAAGAGAGGGAAGGAAGAGAGAGATGGAAGAGAGAGAGGAAGAGAGAGAGAGAAGAGAAGAGAGAAGAAACAGAGAGAGGAGAGAGAGAGAGAGAAGAAGGGAAGAGAGAGAAAGGAAGAGAGAATATTAAA
Organism: Acanthosepion pharaonis; assembly: GCA_903632075.3. Taxonomy (NCBI): domain Eukaryota; kingdom Metazoa; phylum Mollusca; class Cephalopoda; order Sepiida; family Sepiidae; genus Acanthosepion; species Acanthosepion pharaonis. Next base: position 457,617 of record CAHIKZ030001761.1, on the reverse strand, counting down.
GAGAGAAAGTCGAAGAGAGAGAATAGGAAGAGAGAGAAATAGGGAAGAGAGAGAAAGAGAGAAGAGAGAAACCCGGAAGAGAGAGAAACTCTTAGAGAGGAACAACTGAAGAAGAGAAACAGGAAGAGAGAGAAACAGGAAGAGAGAGAAACAGGAAGAGAGAGAAACAGGAAGAGAGAGAAACAGGAAGAGAGAGAAACAGGAAGAGAGAGAAACAGGAAGAGAGAGAAACAGGACTAAAACAGGGGCAGAGAGAAACAGGAAAGAGAGAAACAGGAAACAGAGAAGAGAGGAAGAGAGAGAAACAGGAAGAGAGAGAAACAGGAAGAGAGAGAAACAGGAAGAGAGAGAAAGAGAAAAACAGGAAGAGAGAGAAAGAGAAAAATAGGAAGAGAGAGAAAGAGAACATTATTCCTCATAAAAGATGTTTTTGGTTAATAAGGGAAGAGAGAGCTGAAGCAGTTGTATTTTTGGACAATAATTATCTGAGCATTGAAACTTGGTACGAGCAAAACAATACCATAAAAAAGGTGTTGTGGAAGAAGCCAGTACACTGCACAGCAACACTATTTCCCCTTGCAGTCCCAACTGCAACATTAAAATTAATAGGACAAAACAAAGCTGAACAAAGAACAAAAAAAAAAAAAAAAAAAAAAAAAAAGTGTTGAACAGAAGTTGCAATTGTTGTAATTTTAGGTTTAAAACTGACAACAGATAGTGGAATTTTTTATCTTTTGGGTCATAGAAGAGTGGATAAGTTTTTGGAAGATGACCTTTTCAGACATCCTTCTTAGCTTGAAACACTGTATCTAAAAAAGGCCTATCCCCATCATAGATAGTAGATGCAGCTGTGAACAAGTCACTGAAAGAATTAACAACCCTAAAGTCAAGATAACTGAAGACTGTTATTTTGGCAAGAGAGCTGGTTCCACAAGTCTGCCCAGCCTGGCTCCAGCTCACTCAGGTATGGGTCACCCCACCAAGACCGAGAAGGCAGGCAGGTGGAGCTAGGATTGGGCAAGGAGATCAGTTTTTGACTCTCGGAGAGTATTTTGACGCCGTCATGGGCGAGGTCTGTCTACGTCTCAGGACTGAGGTTGGAATCTCACACCCCAGCAAAACGGAAACAGGCATTTCCTGTTCCGGGCAGATCTGCTCCCAGCTATAACATGGAAAGATGAGAAGCGGAGACAGTCAGAGTTAAAAAAAGGAAGAAAAGGTGGAATCATAGAGGGAGGAAGGGGTGCTTTATATATATAGGTGGGAGTTGGAGAAATATAAAAGGGAGAAGGAGGCAAGGTTGGCACAGAAGGTGAGGCATAAAATGAGGGAAAGTAAGAGGAGAAGACATAAGAGAGGGAAAAGAGAGCGATAAAACCAGTAACAATAATAAATGAAAACGGAACAAGATGGGAAGTAATTCTAGAATTCAAAGATGGGAAACAGTTGTTCGTTAAACATGTAAATAAATCAGTCGACATTGGCTCCATTGTTTTAGTGTTAACTGCTGCTGTCAAGAAGAACTTGGTTTCAGCAAGAAAATGATGGATCCAAACCAATGGAGAGAAACACAGTGGGGTGTCACACATTTGACAACAATGACAATGTGATGCCTGCATTGTGAATCAAGCAAAGGCTCCCTCCTGGAGGGTCATTCCCATTCTGTTGTACCAGGGAGGTATACATACGTGCATTGTCATACAATACTTTATGAAACCTGCCCGGAACGGTTAAAATACCCTCCACCATTTTTTGAACAACCTGAAAGGATAGAATTAAATTTCTAAGAGATGTCCAATGCAAAAACAAAATCTTGAACAGTTTTACAAGATATTAAAAAATTTTTTTAAAAAAAGTTACGGGAAAGAGAAGAAAAAAAAAGAAGATTAAAAGAAGAAAAGAAAGAGAAGAAGAAAAGAAAAGAGAAGAGAAAAGAAGAAGAAAAAGAGAAGAGAAAGAAAGAAGAAAAGAAAAGAAGAGAAAGAGAAGAAGAAAAAAAGAGAAGAAAAAGAGAAAGAAGAAGAAAAAGAGAAGAAAGAAAAGAGAAGAGAAAGAAGAAGAAAAAGAAAGAGAAGAAAAAGAGAAGAAGAAAGAAAGAGAAGAAGAAGAAGAAGAAAAAGAAGAAAGAAGAAGAAAAGAAAGGAAGAAGAAAAGAAAAAAAGGGAAGAAGAAAAAGGGAAAGAATTAAAAGAAAGAAAAGAAAGAAAAGAAGAGAAAGGGAAGAAAAGAAAGAAAAAAAGAAAGAGAAGAAAAGAAAAGGAAAAAAGAAAAGGAAAAAGAAAAGAAAGAAAAGAAATAAAAGAAAAGAAAAAAAAGAAAAGAGAAAAGAAAAGAAAAGAAAAGAAAAAAGAAAAGAAAAGAAAAGAAAGAAAAAAGAAAAGAAAAGAAAAAGAAAAGAAAAGAAAAAAGAAAAAGAAAAAGAAAAGAAAAAAGAAAAAAGAAAGAAAAAAGAAAAGAAAAAAAAGGAAGAGAAAAGAAAAAGAAAAGAAAAGAAAAGAAAAGAAAAGAAAGAGAAAAAAGAAAAGAAAAAAAAAAGAGAAAAGAAAGAGAAAAAAAAAAGAAAAGAAAGAAAAGAAAGAGAAAAGAAAAAGAAAAGAAAGAAAAGAAAAAAAAGAAAAGAAAAGAAAAAAGAAAGAGAAAAGAAAAAAGAAAAGAAAGAAAGGAAAAGAAAAGAAAAGAAAAGAAAGAGAAGAAGAAAAGAAAAAGAAAAGAAAGATGGATGGATGTTGGATTTAACGGCATGTCAACTCCTATTTGGGTCAATTTATGCCGAAGCCTTATTAATTTATGAATTTAAGTTGGTTATTTTGTATAAAAAGATGAAAGGTTGTTGGGTTTCATAATTTTTATTTTTAGGATTTTTTTGGGATTGTGTTTTTATTGTTTATGTTTCTAGATTGTGTATTTTATATATTATATATATATATATATATATATATATATATATATATATATATATATATATATATTATTTATTTTATTGAGGATTTTATTTCCTTGAGAAAACTGTATATTTTTTTCTGTGTCTGTATTTTTTTGAATATTTCTTTTAAATCTTTTCCATTGAGATATTTCTGTCTTATTCTAGTTATGATTTTGCATTCCAATAGAATATGTCTTATTGTGATTAGGCTTCCACATTTACATTTTGGTGGATTTGTCTTTTTTAATATGTGAGAATGAGTTAAATATGTGTCCTATATGTGTTCTGGTTATGACAACTTGTTTTTCCTGAGTATTTCCAAGATCATTTCCCATTTTCCTATTTTAGGTTTAATTTGAAATAGTTTATTTCGGTTTGGTTTTTCCATAGATTTTGCCATTTGTTTCTTATGTATTTATATATTTTAGATTTTAAGTCTGTATATGGAATTTGAAGATTTTCGTCAATTGTCATTTTAAAGATGATTTAGCAGCATTATCTGCCTTATCTCCTCCTTGGATGCCAACATGGCTAGGAATCCAGCAGAAGATGATATTTTTGCTTTTTCCATTGAATGTAGTTTATATAGAAGACTTTGTATTAATGGATTTTCCAGTCTTTTTCCCTTTTTAGGAGGTTAATACCGATAATGAATCTGAGAAAATAATATAGTTTTCTCCTTTGTTTTTGATATGAAATTTAGTGCTAGTTTTATTGCGTAGGCTTCTGCACTGAAAATTGATGCTTCATTTGGCAAGCGTTTTTTGATAATTGTTTTTTTTGTTATTGCTATGCTGCCTGTTTTTTTTTTCGTCTTTTGATCCATCTGTGTAAATACTTTCATAGTTTTGATATTTTTCTTTATTTTTGAGAATTTTTCAACGTATGTTGTGGGGTGTGTTTTTGATTTTGATAATTTGTTTAAACTTAATATTATGTTTGGATTTTTGATTATCCATGGTGGTATGTTTGATTGGTTGGTTTTAAGTATTTGATTAGACGGTAAATTATTTTCTTGGATGATTCCTTCCATCCGAGTCCCAATGTTTTGATTTTATTTGTGTAAAGATTAAATTTCTTTGTGATTTGGTGTAAGTACACAATCGTGTGGGGTTAGAAGGACAGGAAGAGAGTTTTAGATAGTATTGAGTAGCTAGTTTCTCCATTCTTAGTTGTAATGGGGTTCGTTTGCCTCTACATGTAGACTCTCTATAGGTGAGGTGGGATAGGCTCCTAGAGCTATCCGAAGGCCTTCATGATGTATTGTGTTTATTGTTTTTAGATAAGACTTTCTAGTTGATTGGTAGACCATGCTGCCATAGTCCAGTTTGGAGCGGATCAACGTTCTATAAAGCTTAAGAAGGGTTTCTTTGCTAGCTCCCCATTCTGTATGGGCTACTGTTCGCAGTAGTTGGAGAGCTTTAAAACATTTTGTTCTTAGGTAACTGATATGTGGTCTGAAGGTCCGTTTGCTGTCAAAGATCATTCCTAGAAATTTATATTGCTGAACTACTGGTATTTCTTCATTTCCTAGTTTTAGAGTTGGGTTATTGTGTAATTTTTTCATTTGGCAGAAGTGTACAGATTTTGTCTTCGTTTTGATATTTTAAAACCGTTTTCGAGTGTCCATTTGTTTATTTGATGTAAACATTGTTGAAGTTGTCTTTCTGCTGTGTTGAGGTTTCTTGATCTGTAATATATTGTAAAATCATCAACATAAAGGCTACAGTGTATTCCTGATTTGATGTTTTTATTATGTCATTTATTTTTATTTTGAAAAGTGTAGGGGAGAGTACACTTCCCTGTGGTACTCCTCTTCTTGCTTTTGATAATCAGAACGTGTAGTATCTATTTGTACTTGGAAGAGTCTATCTGTTAAAAATCCTTTTACGAAGTTTGGTAGTCGACCTCTTTAATCCTAGTTTATGCAGATCTCTCATTATACCATGTTTCCAGGTTTGATCAAATGCTTTTTCTATATCAAAAAATATGGCTATTAGATGTTGTTTGTTTAAATTGGCCTCTTTATGGCTGTTTCTAGTCTTATTATGTGATCTATTGTACTTCTTCCTTTATTATATCCACATTGATATTCTGATATGTGTTTTCCTTCTTCTAGAAACCAACTCAATCTGGCGTTGACCATTCGCTCCATTGTCTTACATAGACAGCTTGTTAATGCTATTGGTCGGTAACTTTGTGGGTTGTTTCCCTTTTTTCCTTCTTTGAGTATGGGAATAATTACAGATTCTTCCATATTTTGGGAAATTTCCCAGTAGTCCAAATATTGTTAAAAATATTCAAAAGGTATTTCAGCGATTCTTGTGGTAGTTGTTTAATAAATTCATAGTGGATTTGGTCTGGGCCTACTGCTGTATTATGGGATTTTTTTATGGCTTCTATTAGTTCTGCTTCAGTGAATAGGTTGTTGTAGGCTTCTGTATTTTTAGATGAAAAAATTTAGTTGGTTATTTATATCTTTTTGTTTACACTTTTGTAGGTTTTGATTTTTGCTCATTTTAGAGTTTTCTGCAAATGTCTCTGCTAGTAGGTTTGCTATCTCTCTTTTGCTAGTTGCTTTAGTGTTGTCCTTTTAAGATGTATTATTGGGTGTATTTGATTTTTCCAGCTATTTTCCTCATCATTTCCCATATTGTTTTGGTTTTAGAATGTGTATTTAGGCTGTTTACATATTTTTTCCAACATTCCTTTTTGGCTTCTTTTTTACAGTTTTCCGTGCTACTGCTTTGAGTTTTTTCATTTCAATCAAATTTTGGGTTGTGGTTCCTTCTTGAATTTTCGTAATGCTGCTTCCCGGTTTCTGACTGCTTTTTGGCAGTTTTTGTCAAACCAGGGTTTAGTTTTTTTATAATTATTTTGCTTTTTTGGTATATTTTCTGAGGCAATGGTTATTAATGTCTTGGTAAAGTATTCTACCGAGTTGTCTGTGTCATTTGACTGTATCAGTACTTGTTTACATTTGTTTTTGAAACCCTCCCAGTTGGCTCTTTTCAGTTTCCATCTGACAGGGCCTATCTTTTCTTCCTTGGCAGGCTTTTGATTTTCTAGTATGATCGGGTAATGATCACTGCCACATGTGTCACTATGTGTTTTCCATGTATAATCCATACAAATTTCTGGATCGCTTATACTTAAGTCTATTGATGATTCTGTTCCATTGGAGGGATTAAGGTAGGTTGAGGATTTATGATTTAATAGACATAAGTTATGGGTGTTAATTATTTCTTCTAATATTTTACCTTTAGTATCTAGCTTTTTGCTATTCCATATAGGATTATGACTGTTAAAGTCTCCTAGTAAGATTCTGGGTTTAGGAAGTTGCTCCATCAAGTTGTTTATTTCTGTTGTGTTTATTGGGGGTATATAAATGGAAAAGAATTGTGATGGTTTTATCTAGTGTCACTTGTGTTGCTATTGCTTGTAATTTAGTTTTAATGTGTACTTTACTTTTATGTATGTCATTTCTGATCAATATTGACACTCCTCCATTAGCTCTATGTCCTGTATTGTGGTTATAGTGGTATTGTTTATAATTTTTAATTTTAAGTTGGTATTTTCTTGTAAAAAGTTTCCTGTAAGCAGATGACGGCTGGATACAGTAGTGACATAAGTATGAGTAGGTCATTGTAATTTGATTTTATTCCACGACAGTTCCATTGCAGGATCTTATGTGCCATGATTATATTTTCATTTTTTGGGAGTAAAGTTACCTACTAGGTTGGTATCATTTGTCCTCTCCAATTTTTTTTCCATCTCTTGAGTTTTTAGAAGCTTTGTCTTCAACTGCTTGTGGTGTCCTTCGATCAGATTTTTGATTTTGTTTTGAATTTTGTTTATTATCTTTCTCTTCTATTTCTATATATTCCATAGGTTCAAATTTATTTTCATTTGATATACTGATTCTCGATTTTGAGTTAGATCTTGATCGAGTGCTTTCTTGCTCTGTTGTCACTTTTTTTTCTTTTTGTTTATTTTTCATTTTCTTAGTTTGGGTTTGGAAAGAAGAGGGTTCGCTGGAGTTTTTGTTCTGTGTTTTCTTTCCAAAGTTTTTTTGCCTCCTTCTGGGTTTATTCCATTTGATCTGGGTTGTTGAGTTTTATTTTGATCCGATTTAAGTTCGGTTAAAAAGGTTTTTAATTCTTCAAGGAAAGCTTTTAATTCCTTACATAGATTTGTTATTTCAATTGAACATTTTATTTTATCTTCATTGTTTATTTTATTTGCTTTTTGTGCCATGGAAGCATATGTGTTTTCTTTTATATTATTTATATCTTCCTTTCGTGCTTCTATGTAAGATATATTTTTTTTGTATTTTATTCTAATTATTTCTTTCTCCTGTTTATATATATTGCATTGTTTTGAGAGGGCAGAGTGGTTTCCCAAACAGTTCGAGCATAGGCTCTCATTTGGGCAGTTCTCTTCTTTATGTTCCGGTTCCTTCTCGCTACATTTCCCACATATTTTTTTATTTCTACAGGAATCTCTGTGATGCCCAAATTTGTGGCATTTATAGCATTGTAGAGGGTTTGGTACATATTGTTCTACTTTTTTATACTTTCATATCCAATTTTTATTGAAGTTGGAATTTGGGGGAGTTGAATGTTATAATGTAGGTATTAGTTTGTATCTCAGCTCCATTTTTTTAATTGTTATTCTTTTAACATTTGTAACTCCTTGAGTTTGGAGTTCTATTTTTTATTTCCTCTAGAGTGCACAAGGAGAGCTCCTTACTTTTTACTACTCCCTTTGAGAAATTTAGGGTTTGGTGTGGGTAGGTTTTTATTTCTATCTCTTGTAGTTTTTTTTGTCTGATCAATGTGTCCGCATATATTTTTTTTTCTACTTCTATTAGTATTGTTCCATTTTGTAATTTTTTAACCTTTTTTGGTATTATGATATTTGATATTGTTTTTTGTATTTTAAACGGAGAAATTTCTGATAATGATTTTTGGCTTATTGCTTCGAGTACAATAAACCGTGGAAAGTTTTCACTTTCATTCTCTATTTCTGAGTCGTTATCCACATGTGGTCTCTTGGAAGATTTCTTTTTTTCCATTGATTGTTTTTATTTTTGTTCATCATTCTCGCTCCCTACCCACCACGGAGTCCAGATTGGGACATGTCAAGGGGGAAACCCATTCGCCTTGCCATGTCGGGGCTACGTGAATGATATACTCTTTTTGGGAGGAGTCTTTGAGCACGCATGTTCCTTTGTTTCCGTTTTCCAAGTATTACGGCTGTGAAGGTTTAGCAAGTGTGTCAGATCCTTTTTTCCCCCAAATTGATTGACCCTCAGCCACCGCCTTCCATCACATATTTAGGGTTAAGTGTTAGTTTTGGTTGGGAAGAGGAGTGTCAGTTATAGGTTTGGGTTGGATTATATATGATGGGGCTTGACATGACCAGCCGATTGATCGGATCGGGCCCCTCCGACCGCCTGCCTAGCCCAGGTAAGGGCCAAAGTGGTGTTACAAGATTGTGACCGCTTTTACACCTGGGTTACAACCTGCTCAACCACCAGGATCCCGTCCCCAGACATTACGGGTCGCCACCCACGGCCAACAGGTGGCCCCATTGAGGGACTTTTTTACTCTGCAGGGGGGCAGTCGGCGATTCTGATGCCCCACCGATCGGGCGAGAAAAGAAAGAGAAGAGAAAAGAAAAAAGAAAAGAAAAAGAAAAAAAAAGAAGAAAAGAAAAAAGAAAAAAGGAAAAAGGAAGAAAAGAAAAAAGAAAAAAAGGAAGAAAAGAAAAAAGAAAAAAAGGAAGAAAAAAAGGAAGAAAAAAAGAAAAGAAAAGAAAGGGAAGAAAAGAAAGGGAAGAAAAGAAAGAGAAGAAAAGAAAGAGAAGAAAAGAAAGAGAAGAAAAGAAAGAGAAGAAAAGAAAGAGAAGAAAAGAAAGAGAAGAAAAGAAAGAGAAGAAAAGAAAGAGAAGAAAAGAAAGAGAAGAAAAGAAAAAGAGAAGAAAAGAAAGAAAGAAAGAGAAGAAAAGAAAGAGAAGAAAAGAAGAAAAGAAAAGAAGAAAAGAAAAGAAGAAAAGAAAGAGAAGAAGAAAAGAATTAGAAGAGAAGAAGAAAAAGAAGAAGAAAAAGAAGAAGAGAAGAAGAAGAAAAGAAAAGAAGAAGAAAAGAAAAGAAAAGAAGAAGAAAAGAAAAGAAAAGAAGAAGAAAAGAAAAGAAAAGAAAAAGAAAAGAAAAGAAGAAGAAAAGAAAAACAAGTACTGATTAATTTCTTGGCCCAATCAAAAAGGATTTTTTTTTAAAATTAAATTTAAAAGAAAAAAAAAAAATAATTTTTTTTCTTTACAGGCCTTAATATCTTGGCCACAATTTGGGTAAATGGTAGTACAGAATAATTCTCTTTGATCCATTACCCAGAATCTGACCAAAACATTCACACACTGTTACATATGCGGTTGCATGAATAGTAGTTTGTAACTCTAGGTTTCACACTTTCACAATCTTCAGACAAACTGGTTTCTTTTTAAAAAAAAAAAAAAAAAAAAAAAGGATCTATTTATGCTTTATTTGGATTTGATTATTTGTGTATGGAGGGAGGGAGGGAGAAATTTTCTCTGTTTGGAATGACACTCACATATACATACAGGCATGTTAGTTCATACTTACACACCCATATTCATAATCTTGGGTTAGGCACAGTTACACGTTCATGCATTCAAATAGACGTATTTATGCAATTTTCATTCTGTCTATTTCACAGTAAGGATTGCAGCGTTTCATATGTAGCAATGTTCCATTAGTAGTGGACAGCTGGAAGTGGCTTTGACATTTTTCAGGTTGGATATTTGCACCGGCAGACATGTTCACATGCACTCACACATATGCAGATGCATGATTACACTTATTGATCTGGGTCTACTACCACCATCTGGGTAAATTTGGGTTCTGCCTAGACATGGTGATGATGTTTGCATTTTTGTTTTTTTTTTGTTTAACAACAATAACAACAACTGCTGCGTTATTAATGATTGTGATTGTGTTAATGGTAATATTAACTGTGATATTATTATAGATATATTGATAATATTTGATGTTTTATTGCTTATGATGAAGAGTAAAGTTATCCTTAATAATGATGGAAACAATAACAATAATAGTAACATTAGAAAAAAAATGAAGACAGTGCATCTCTTCTCATGGGCAGGAGTACCGAGAAACATCATGGCCAGATGTTTATTTTCTAATTTTTAAGTATGACATAGTTAAAGCAACTTTGGAGTTATACCCTAAGTACACCCTCAATTAAAGGCCATCTGGGTGGACTGGGTGACTCAAGCTGAAGGTATTACTAACAGGGTTTCTATCTGTAGTGTTCACGCACCACACTCACCAAAATCTGTTACCATATCAAAGACATTGGGCCGTGATCCATGTACCTGATATGCATACCCTTAATCAGACTGGGTCTCATCATGGTTACATTGGACTTAGTATATTTGGATGCCAGCATCAATTTGTTGATATCATTCTCCCACTAAATAATGATCCTACAATTTCAATCTCTATGATTTTGATCCTTTAATCATGATGTTTTTTTGATTTTGATCCTAATCATGATGCTCACAATGATTATGATCCTAATAATCATGATGCTCACAATGATTATGATCCTAATAATCATGATGCTCACAATGATTATGATCCTAATATCATAATCACAATGATTTTGATCATTGATGATGCTCACAATGATTTTGATGCATCAAATGTGATCACGATGATCATCTGAGATAATGATCATAATGATGATCACAATGATAATGATCATCACGATCATAATGATCATCACGATGATAATGATCATGATCATAATGATCATCACGATGATAATGATCATAATGATGATCACTATCACAATGATAATGATCATAATGATGATAATGATCATAATGATGATAACGATCACAATGATAATGATCATAATGATGATAACGATCACAATGATAATGATCATAATGATGATAACGATCACAATGATAATGATCATAATGATAATGATTACAATGATAATCCAGATGATGATTACAATGATAACTACTTACCTCTTCAGGGATATGCACTCCTGGAGTTGCTGGTACTCCTGTCATAAAATCATTGGTTATAAATGTACGGATGACCACTGATCTTTGACATGAAGGCTGATGGTTTATAGGGTCTCTGTCAAAGTGCAAAGGGGTAAGAATGATGGGCATTTGAGAGATCTTAGAAATGTAACCAGAGTCCTGCAACACTTTGGTAGCCATGAAATCAGCTTGCCTTAATGTGCTGAGGACTCCATCTGTAAGGAAGGTTGGTGTTACGTCTTCGACAGGAAACCGAACCATGCCTCCAAATACATAGACGACCCTGCAACAGAAAAGGTTTTGAGTAGAATCAATTAGTACATTAATTACGTTTATTGGTTTATTTTATGGCATATTAACCTCAAAGGGTTATTTAATGCTGACAAGACTTTTAGTATAGGTTTGTATGAATAGAATATGTATTCTTTGTAAGAAATCAGTTTGTAGATCAGGTTTCCTTGTTGTATTTTTGTAAAGCGGGTTCTTTTATTGAGAGTCAAGTATATTGCTGGTAATGTTTTTTTTTTCAAAAAAATATATTACTAGCAATATTTTTGTTTTTTCCAAAAATTTATTTCGGGTATTTCTCACTATAAAAATCCTATTTTTACACTTTCATAGTGTTTTTTGACCCCAGTTTGGGGGCTATTTGCCCATAACTGGGAAGAGCAGCAATTAAGGGGTGGTCCCACACTCGTCAAAACCTCCTCCTGACCAGAGGCATTGCTGCTGGATGTAGTTTATCATCATATCCCGGATGCTTGGATTATTGTCATTGAAAATGTCGACAATGTGAGTGTGGGTTCACTGCTTTTTGAAAAGCCAACACTAAAGCAGCACTTTGCAAAAACAAAACTCACTTGTACATCAAAAATCTCTTGCTTGTAATCTCATTGGCTTCAAAATTTTTTTTTTTTTTTGCAGATTATGTCACCTCGGCTATTTTTCTGTTATACATCGACTGATCGATTCATTTTCCATAGCTTATCAACCCTTTGCAGGTTATTTAAAGCCAGAAAATATTTTTAGATTAAAAATTTTTTTTTTTTTGAGATAATGGTTTTACTAATTAACAAATAGCTGGTGGGGGTGGGAAGAAGGTGGCTTTATACCTAAACAGAATTTGAAAAACATAAGAAATAATGTAGATGTAAAGGGGTAATCAATTCTATATTATAATCAATATATAAACTGACCCCTCATTTTGCGGTCATAGTAGTTTTTATACATTTATATTCCATAGAATGTAAATAAATCTAAAAGACACGCCTGCGTAGCTAATCAGTATTTGACTGATTGATTAGTTTTTTTACAGCTTATCAAAGCTTTGCAGGCTATTTAAAGCCAGAAAATATTTTTAGATTTTAAGAATTTTGGTATGGTTTCTTTTATGGCCTATCAACCTCAATGGGTTATTTAATGCCGACAAGATTTTTACTGCTGGTAATATTTTTTTCAAGAAGTATTTCTGCTAATATTTTTTTTCCAAAAAAGTATTGCTGGTAAAAATTTTTTCTTCAAAAATTTACTGCTGGTAATATATATATTTTTTTTTTTTTTTTTTTTTTTTACAAAAAAATGTGTTACTGGTATCAAAACCTATTTTTACATGTTTTTACCCCAGTTTGGTAACTACCCATAGCTGAAACTAACTGGCTACCACCCCAGGTCATCTAACTATTATTGTAGTACGTACGTTACACCATGCCAATACCATGTAAATAAGGGACAATTCCATTTTAATCAAAGGGAAAGACAGAAACAACATATCAGAGATGGTGTTTGGTGTCAGTGAGAAAAAAAAGACAGACAGCATGGCCATAACATTCATGTGTTTAACATCTGCTTAGGTGAAATGGAAAAACTTGTCAATTTCAAATATTTTCATTTGTACCCCCTTACTTTAAATAATGACCTGCATTCATACTTAGGATTGTTATTACAATATTTGGTTGAAGTTGTTAAACTCAAATTTTAATGATGCAATAAGAGAATTTTCATGGGTTGTTTGCAGTGTGAAACTTGCATTATTATGATACATCAATAAATTCAAATAGGAAAACCAAAATTTTCACAGGTACTACTAGTAAAAACTAGGTCAATATCTATTTCTTTGTGTTCTTTTTTTTTTGTTTTGTTTTTTAAAGATGTTTTTTTTTTTTTTTTTTAAACTTTTACATCATCACTTACCTGTTTATATTATGACAAATTTTGGGAATCAATTTCGCCAGCACAAACAGATTTTCCCATGCAGGTTCAGAATCTCCTGACAAAGCAGCCACATAGCTGTAAGTTCTACAGTCACCCTGGAGAGAGAGGAAAAAAAAAAAAAAAAAAAAAAAAAATAAAAATAAAAATAATAAAAATAAAACATAATAATCACTAAAAATATGTACAGGTGTTTATAAATCTGAGTCTATTAAAGCAATGATACTCTGTTTTAGCAGAGGATCCATTGCCCCAAAATGAAACATGACAATACTAAGTTTTAACACCCAATAAGAATCAAACTTTAGCAATTGATTTTGGTGCTTCATACAATTTTGCTGTCAACTACTACTCCATAGTGAAGCTTTATATTACTGTTTCGATTCTTGGACAAAACTGCCGAACTGAGTTAACCCGAATGGAATAATTTCTGAGTCGACCGCTGTGTTGTATACATTCACGTGTCGTGGCATGCTTTTCTTTTCCAATTTTATTGTATTGTGACTTTTCTCTACACTGATTCCTATTGGAAAAATCATTTTGATTTACAAAACATTTTGGGTTATGAACAACCTTCAGGAACAAATTAAATTCATGAATCAAGGTTTGACTCTGTGTGTGTGTGTGTGTGTGTGTGTGTGTGTGTGTGTGTGTGTGTGTGTGTATATATATATATTTTACACAACAAAATCCAAAATTACCTCATATGGGGGGATAAATCTATTTCAGCCAATGCAAAGTATATCAGCCTTATTCTGAGGTTGAAAAAGATCGACATGCTTTGTGTTGGGTGAAATAGATCTCTCACCCCCCGCCCATATGAAGTAATTTTGGATTTTGTTATGTAATTTATAATGAATACATTGAGCTCTTTTTGTGGATCAGTTTTAATATTATCAGGACCCCTTTTGTAGGCTACAGGCTTTAATTTCTACATTCAAATATATTAACCAATCAGTGGCATCATAGGAAACATGCTGTATTTTTTTTTAAATTTTATCATCTGCTATGAAGTTTTGAAGGCTCACTCCAGAAAATAATCAATATTTTCCCTCCTTAAAATAGATATTTAAAAATTTGGAAAAATATTTATAAACCAATAAACTTGTGGGTTTAATAAAATCTAATTTTTAGTCTTTTCTGAGCCGGTTTCTTGGTTAAAAAAGTGATTGTATTAGTTCACAAAAGTTAGTTTTCAGTTATTCCATAAACCTTTAATGAGGTTTGTTCGTTTGTTGTTATTCAAGCTGAAATGCTCAAACCTTAATTAATTACTCACATTTTCGCATATTTATTTGAGTATACTATGTTGAGTTAATAAACACAAAAAAGCATACAAACCGAGTTATTGTCAACACAGATTTTAGCAGTAGTATTAATGCTGACAGCCTCACCTGCTATCTGTTAGTTGCTGCTACTAGGAAATTATACACATGCATAAAATAGCGTAAATACGTAATACTCACGTATGTAGATCCTATTATATTTTCTATTATATTAACGCAAATATTTTGTTGCATTATAAATAAAGAAAAATATTTTTGTGTGAAATTGTTTTGCAAAGAATCTTTGTAATTCATTTCTTCCAATTTCAAAGAAAACAAATACTCAGTAACAAAATTTCATTAAATTTGTAGAGCCGTGTTTGAAGATCACTTATTTCTTCATTTATCTTTGCCTATTCCTCTACACACACACACATACAAACATAAATCCAGCAAACTGTTCGCAGCATACTTGCAGAAAATATTACTAATATCCACATGTAAAATAACAGCTAAAAATAATGCAAGCATTAATAATAAAAAAAAAAAAGGAAAAAAAAACAACACTCAATATCAAATATGAACATGGCCACAAAGTTCTGACAGTGTTTGGAAAAT
>CAHIKZ030001761.1:422500-437500 GCA_903632075.3 Acanthosepion pharaonis | reverse complement strand
TAAGTATTTTAACATTAATATATCTTCATAAAGATAATAATAGGCAGGGATGTAAGGATATTCTGGTCATACCTGAGTCCGTAATTCTCGTACTAATTCTGTGTCATTATGGTGAACTTTGATTGGCTCGGCATTTGAACTAGCATAAGCAGAAGCACTTTCAATCAAATCTGGCCTAAGGGTTCCTGAAAAATGCAAACAAAACTCAGAAATATTAACTTTTGTATGCAATGGTACATGAGTGTGCGAGATATATAAAAAAAAAGTTCTCCTTCTTTGTCTTCATATAACAGATAATAAATGTCTATTATGTTTGATCATCAGCCATTCTAAACTTCATATGGTTTCTTTAATCTTTGACAGAGTTGAGCAGGTTTTGAATGAGTATAATTTTGATTTGAGTAGACTTTCACGCTTATCTAATGATGGTGCTGCGAATATGGCTGACAAACAATGTTGTTGTTGCCATGTTACAAAGAAAACTAGAAAACTCACATCCATTTTTAATATATGCACATTTTCACTGTATTATACATTGGCAAAATTTGTGTTTAAAAATTTTAAAACTGGATCAAGTGCTTAGCTTTGTCACAAAGACAGTGAACTATATTTGAGGCTGTGCTCCCAACCACCATCAGTTCAGCCAGTAGTTAGAATATATGGATAATTAGTTCCCGAATGTTCCATTCTACACAGAAGTCTGCTACTTGTTATATCACAAAGTGCTGAAAAGATTCCATTTGTTGAGACAAGGAATAATTACGTTTTTGGAGATGAAAGATTAAAACACAGATGAAATAAAAGATGAAAGTTAGCTCCAAGATCTGGCCTTTGCTGTGGATATTACTGCACAATTAGCTGATGTTAATTTGAAAGTACAAGGTAAAAACAAACTTATCACTCAGTCGCATGACGATATCATGTGCTTCATTACAAAGATAAGTTTATGGAAGTCACAGTTGTCAAATGAAAAGTTAGTTCATTTTTTCTACATGCAAAGAGCTGAAAAACACTGCCAATACCAAAACTGTATTTAGCTTTGCTAAATGTGACAGTCACCTGGAATTGTTGTCAAAGGAATTTCAGAAAAGATTTAGTGTTTTCTCATCTTTTGAACATCAGTTTGCATTATTCTCGGCGCCATAAACCTTTGATGTTGCCAAGACAAAAAGCCTGCTGATGGAACTATTAGAAATGCAGTTGAATTCTATGCCCAGAGTAAAGGTGGGGTTAACTATTTGCCCCTAGCTGGGACCCTAACAGGTGCTAGCTACCATCTTGGGTCAAGGTGGACCTGGGAACACCAGCAATTAAGAGGCGGTTTCACGCACATCAAAACCTTCTGATCAGAGGCCTTGCCGTTGGATGTAGTTTATCGTCTTACACAGGCTGCATTCAAAGCAGTCATGTAAGAAAAATTGCCTAACATGATATAGTGAACCCACTTTATTACCTGCAAACTGAGCAATTGACTCAATACACTCTTTCCACTTCATGTCAGCTGAGTCACTTTCTTGGAGGTTAGCATCAGCCATGCTGATGAAAGGTAAAAAAAGAAAAAAAAAAAGAATATATGTAAATTACCTTGGCCTAAGTAGACCTCTTGTGGTTTTAAATTGAGTTCTTCTATCACATCATTTGCAACCTGGAAAAAAAAAAAAAAATCATCAATCAAACCATATAATAATTATCAATGTGTATTTTATATATTTCCTGTCCCATCTGTTGTTAAGTTATAAAATTACTTCCCTTAGTCATTTTAATAATAATAAAATTAGCTTATAATAAAAATATAAGCCATCATTATTGATGGCCCAGGTACACTAGTAATAATAAATAAGTCAAATAAAAAAAAAAAAAATAATGACAAAGAAGCCTTTAATTTTTAGTGCCCATTGTTTCAGTAGTGGAACATATCTGAAGACAAAAGTTATTTTGATATGCGACAAATATTAATTGGATCAAAAAACATACATGGGAAAAGACGATAATACAAGATGTGCTAAGACAGCATGTTAAAATCCAATTCATGACATCAATTTATAGAGATTTCCGTCACCTTTTTGCAATCAGCCCAGGCATTAAAAGATTACAAAAAGTTTGCACATAGTTTGTGAGGTGGATCAAGCTGAGAACTTTCCAGCGCTTCATGTTTTATTAAATTTTGTTATGATGGGTATTTAAAAAAATTTTTTTTCTCTTATTTGTTACAATTCTTACATTATCAAAACAAAATTCAGTGATTTTTAATAAAAACTTTAATATAAAAAAAATTATTGCCATGTGTGCGTTATATTTTCAATTTATTTGTTCAAACGTCATTTTTAATGGATACACATATTTGAATAAATAGTTTGTTTTTCATTATTAAACAGTATATTTATTTACATCTATCATCCCAAATATTTGAGAAATTTTGTTAGAAAAATAACGTTTAAACAAATTATAAATATATATATATATATATATATATTATTTCTCACCAATAGTGGCAGGCTATTATTATTTTAATAAATGAAACATGCACAAGCAAAAAAAAAAATTAAAAATAAAATAAAAAATGCATAAATAAATAAAAATTTAAGCATTTCTGTTTAACCTGGTGAATGGAAGCTGAATAAAATTTGTCCTATTTTTCTCAAAATGTAAACATTAGGATCTAATTATAAAAACTAATTTTACTTTAATAAACAAAGCAAGAAAATTATATTCTTTCTGTTAATTTTTGGTTAAAAGACTTGAATGAAACATTAAGAAATTTTTATTTAAAAAGTAATAAACATATAATGTGATGTGATAAACAACCACAAAGAAAAGGAAGATGTGGCTTTATCTCAATCTCAAGTGTTTCTGTTTGATAGAAAGCAGATGGTTCTTTTTGATGTCTGATCTTTTAAGTGGCATCCACTTTGACCGAAAGAGAACAGAGTAGTAAATGAGTTCATTAGGGGTTTTTGGAGATCAAGCAACAAAAAACCAGATCATTTCCATAGGCTGGTCTATATTAACAGTTATGCTTGGGATTGGAGAATCAGTTCTGGTCTGTCCTTGGCAGGAGACAGAATTGTCCGTTGTGTAATTCTAATAACAACCATTTGTATTGTCAATCACACATCAGGATGTGTAGATGGGGAGGGGGTAGATCTAGGAGACCAACATAAGTGTAGTCAAAAAAGGTCACCTACCTCCCCACTCATCCAAATGGGCAAAGCTCTGAATAAAACATTATATATATATATATATATATATATATATATATATATAAGAAATGTGGTATTTGTCTTTTATCTTTGTTGCCTTGTGGACATGCACTGGGCCCTTTCCCAGCTTTCAGTGCACATTGACAAGAATTGAAAGGCAATGTGGGGGTAATCATTGGCTGGCTGGTGGATACCTTGAGTGGGGATTGTGTTGGATGTTTAAACACTGAACATTTAGTCACAACATGAGACAAGTAATTATGATTTTTTTTTTTTTAATGAAAACTAAAAACTTTATAAAATTAGTTAGAATATGCTAATATTCTTTATATAGGAAACAATTGCAGGGAAGACAATTCTTAAAAGTATGATAAAACTTACTCTGAACATTAATTAATAACAAAGATTATTAATTAATAACAAAGATATTAAATGATGTAATAAAGATATTATTAATTAATAACAAAGATATTAAATTAATAACAAAGATATTATTAATTAATAACAAAGATATTATTAATTAATAACAAAGATATTATTAATTAATAACAAAGATATTATTAATTAATAACAAAGATATTATTAATTAATAACAAAGATATTATTAATTAATAACAAAGATATTATTAATTAATAACAAAGATATTATTAATTAATAACAAAAGATATTATTAATTAATAACAAAGATATTATTAATTAATAACAAAAGATATTATTAATTAATAACAAAGATATTATTAATTAATAACACTCTGAACATTAATTAATAATAAAGATATTATTAATTAATAACACTTGAACATTAATTAATAATAAAGATATTATTAATTAATAACACTCTGAACATTAATAATAAAGATATTAATAAGAACATTTATATAGAATTATTTATAGTGTTTTAACTAATATATTTAAATTGAAATAAAGTTGTGACTTTTATAAAAATCCCAATAAAATTTAATTTTGTACTTATTAATCTACAATAGCCTAGTGGGTAAAAGAGGTTTGTGAATTTGAGTCCAATCCCTGGGTCAGGCAGTGTGTACCCAGTAGAAACGAGTGAGCAATAATTAAACAGTGCTAAATAAAATAAAACTAAATGATATCCGTAGATGTAAGCATTGGACTGAGATCAGTCTGTAGATTAAATGAGGATTCTCTGTAGGTTTACCCAGATTGACATACACCTAAGGAAGGCCAAAACATTGTGATAAAAGCAACAAAGATGAGGACATTAGTCCAAATATAAATAATCTTTAAAGATCTAATATTTTAGCTCTTAAGTTATTTCCAAAACATTTAAGGATGTTTTGATAATATTAATAAAAATTATTAATAAAAAGAAAAAAAAAAAAATACAGAAAGATTTTTGATATCAGGGTAGTTTAAATTCCGTTTGTGACAAAGTTTTTATTTTTATTTTTGTTCTAGGACAATAGTGAAAATAAAAAAAACAAAAAACCCTCACCTGACACCAGGACAATAACAATCAACATTTTCTCATACTTTTTTTTAAACTTCGGAATATGCAACTACCCCATCTACAATATTATTCCCTCTCAATCTGAATATACTGAATACGTAATCTTTATCTGAAGCCTATCGTCCAGGAGTAGAGGTTTATGCCTTCAGTATCTGTCTATATTTCTGATATGTGGTATTATGTACACTATTTATATTATTCAAACTACTGTCCTCATCTTTGTCGCCATATTTATTGGTTAAGGCGGTGGAGAATTTGGAGAGGGGAATTAACAGGAGATAACTGATATCCATTAGACATGGCACATAGAACTAGAACAGTCTACCCCAGTGAGCGAAATAAAGGGTTCAGTTCAACATTCCAACCACCTGGAGAAGGCTGGAGCGTACAACAACCGAAACATTGTGATAAATATGGCGACAAAGATGAGGACAATAGTCCGAATAATGTAAATAGAGTAGATTTATGCCCTGTTTGCAATTTAGAATTAGGTTTCTGGTCTCTGTTCTTATGCTATTCTAAAGTCAACCTCAACTCTATACTTCTAACATCTCTGCCTAAATGCTGAAATTTTATCTAATATTTATTTTTCCTCAAATAGGAGTCAGTAAGAATAACTATCATCCAGTTCTCTCCTCCTTGGCCTTTTGAACACGAGTAGAGTGTATATTCCTGGTTTCCTGTTTAGGAGTGGGTTTCCAGTTCCTTCTAAACACTTTTCTTTCTTTTTTACTCCCAGTAGCTCCTTGTGACTTAGTGTTATCACCTTGCTTGGGGTGAATTGATTACAAACTAAAAAAAAAAAAAAACAAACCTATAAACTAAAAACTAAAACTAAAAAAAAAAAAAAAAAAAAAAAAACCTATAAACTAAAAAACTAAAAAAATACAAAAAAAAACAAAACCTAAAAACTAAAAAAATACAAAAAAAAAAACCTATAAACTAAAAAAAAAACAACCTATAAACTAAAAAAAAAAAAAAACCTATAAACTAAAAAAAAAAAAAAACAAACCTATAAACTAAAAAAAAAAAAAAAAACCTATAAACTAAAAAAAAAAAAAAAACCTATAAACTAAAAAAAAAAAACAAACCTATAAACTAAAAAAAAAAACCTATAAATTGATAAAACTAAAAAAACAAAAAAATAAACTAAAAAACAAACAAAAGCAAACCTATAAAAAAAAAAAAACCTAAAACTAAAAAAAACAACCTATAAACTAAAAAAAAAAACAACCTATAAACTAAAAAAAAACAACCTATAAACTAAAAAAAAAAAAAAAAACTATAAACTAAAACTAAAAAAAAAAACCTATAAACTAAAAAAAAAAAAAAACAACCTATAAACTAAAAAAAAAACAACCTATAAACTAAAAAAAAAAAAAACTAAAAAAAAAACAACCTATAAAAAAAAAAAAAACAACCTATAAACTAAAAAAAAACAACCTATAAACTAAAAAAAAAACAACCTATAAACTAAAAAAAAAACAACCTATAAATAAAAAAATAAAAAATAAAATAAAAACCTAAAATAAAGAAAATATTAAAAAAAAAAAAACAAAAAAAAATAAAACTATTGACTAAATAAAGAACCTACCTTCATAAATGTGTCTCCAATAATTTTCCTCTTTTCTTCCGGATTGGTTGTTGTATTTAACATGTTTGTCTTCTTCTTTCGAGAATTTGGATCAGTCCGGTCAATTGGAATGGATGTAGTAGAGTTGTAGAATGTGTGTGCAGCTCGAACCACTGACAAAGGCAAATATGCAAGTGTCATTTTAAGTACAGGGAATCGATCTGTTGGCATATAATCCAGGTGGATCCTAGTACTATTAATTATTAAAATGAACCCATAGAGAGCTCTATGTATTTATTATAACAGAGCATATGTATTTTTGTTTTTTTACAGCAAATAGTCATCCACAGACAGACTGTTTCACTGTATAATAGCTCATCAATGTGGCTAGACATCTGACTGCTTCAAGCCGGGATTGAGATCTGACCAATTTGGCATCAGTCAGAGATTCTACCACCAAGCTATTGTCGCAAGGCAAAGTGGAAGGGAAATTTTAACATTTTTGCTATGCAAGAGACGCCAGAAGCTGCCACTGTTTTTAAAATCACTCCTTAAAATAAATGGCAGATAAATTTTTTATATTTAAATAAACAGAGATTAAAGTATATAAAAAAAAAAAAAAAAAAATTATATTAAAATAGACGTAACCAAAATTTATATATATATATAATAAAAAGAAATATACTCTTAAGGTGTGCTATATTTATGGGATAAAGTGCTCAATATCAGAGATTGAGTGTGTGTAAATACAAAAGTGAACATTGAAGGCAACACTTAGAGGCGACATGCTGTTTCATGCTAGACACAATCGTCAGACCACCTGATGATTGCGTCTAACATGAACAACCTGTCAACTCTAAGTGTTGACTTTGTTCACACATATATATATATATATATATATATATATATATATATATATATATATATATAACCTCTTATATGAGGACACACACACAAGCTTATTGGGCAGCATTTAAGCTAGCTCCTGCAGAGGGCTCTTCATCAGGCATCTGGCTTGCTAAGGAGTTTTAGAGTCCCTAAGTCTTTGCATATTCTCAGCATTGGAAGCTCTCCTGGCTGCCATTTGATATGGATTCTTATTTGCAAAGGACTTTCTTTTCCTCGCTGCAGCCTTGGCTGTTTTGATTGCAATCTGGTCCTCTGTTGGCGGAAATTTCTTTTTGCGAAGCATACTGTTGCCGTATGTAATAGGCAACAATAAACTATAGAAGAACTCAAAATTGATCGCTGCATTTAAGTATTGCATTAATATTTAAGCCTACCTTTTAAAAGTTCAACAATAATTCTGCTGCCACTTAATTTAAAGACAATTTGACGTAGGTCTTTACTTTCCATACAAATAATTATTTTTATTTCATGGGTGACTTTTGCTAGATTTTGCAATTAATTTCAGTTATTCCCAAATTTATTTCCAAGTTATAAAAAAAAAAAAAAAAAAAAAACTTGGGAATCCAAAATTCTGTAACATGAGCTACTGAAAGTTTGACAGTAGCGTCCCTTTAATTGAAAAAAGTGACAATACAGAAAAAAAAGGCAACAAATTCAGCACAACTTTACCTTTGACCTTTACCCCAATCCTCGAAAGTGATTCCTCAACTTTTGTGCTCTCGTTTTTTCTCATGAATCCGTTGTCTATGTGAATGGCAACAACCTGGTCCTCTTTTAACGCTTTGTTCAACAAAGCCGCACAAACAGTTGAATCAACACCACCACTGAGTAACATCTGACAAAAGGTAAGGGAGAGAAGAAAAAAATGAAAATAAGGATTAAGACACGCCTTTTCCAAGATATACAAATCACAATAGAAAGAGAAAAAAAAAAAAACAATCCTTATTTAACAATATAAGAAATAAGGGGGGGTGGCAATGTTTAACCTTTGTGCCTGTCAAGGGAAAAAAAAAAAAAATGTCTCTTTAACACACCATTTCTTTTCAGGCACAAAAGTTGTCTATATTCCCAATCACAACTCCTTATTTCCCCTATATCAGATAATGAGAGGTACTGTCATTGCAAAAAGAGGGCCTTACTCACAAGTAACTCATTAACAGAATACCTAATTAGTAAATAGAAATGATCAGTATGTTAATACATTTCTTTTTCTTTGGAGGTACTGTTAATCATCTAAAAAGCAGAGTTCTTTCTTACAGACAAGAGTTAACTGTACAAAGAAAAAGTCTGCATAATGTATAGAAAAAAATATAATGAAAATTACATAACTCTGAATATTGTTATAAAAAAAAAAAAAAGGTGTAAACATATTTCTTTCTGAATTTCTAGGATGAGGAGTTATCTTTTTATATTTGGTCTAATGTCTTCATCTTATTATCATCAGGTTTTGGCTACTGTACCCTCTGCTTTTCTTTAGGCACATTGTTGAATAATGAATGTAACTAGGACTGAAACTCAAGTTAACAAAAGTATGTGTAATACTCTTATAACAAGCTGAACCACCTATTAACTAAAATGAGCTCTTCCAGGTTATTATTATTAATAATAATAATAATAATAATAATGATGATGATGATGATGATGATGTAGGCAAATCTCTGTCCCACAAACATTCCTGGTACTGACCAGACTATGTTGCTTCACTTCAGTAATAGTACAGGAACAAGTGTTTCAATGTAATATTAGCATAAGACAGATTAAACAAAGGAGGGGGGGTTAGAGAGCACAACAGTTTAAATACTGTTATAATAACAAAGATGAAGATATTAGTCTGAATGTAAACAATGTGAATCTAGGTAAACATGTATTAAAGAAAGAAAAAAGCGGGGGAGGGGAAGAGAGAGAAAAAAAATCATGGGGGAAGAGAGAGAAAAAAGCAGGGGAAGAAAAAAAAAAAGGGGGGTGGAAGAGAAAAAAAGGGGGGGGAAGAGAGAAAAAAAAATCGGGGAGGGAAGAGAGAAAAAAAAAGGGGGGAGAGAGAGAAAAAAAGGAGGGGAAGAGAGAGAAAAAAGGGGGGGGGGAAGAGAGAGAAAAAGGGGGAGGGAAGAGAGAAAAAAAAAAAAAGAGAGAGAAAAAGGGGGAGGGAAGAGAGAGAAAAAAAGGGGGAGGGAAGAGAGAGAAAAAAAAGCGGGGGAGGGGGAAGAGAGAAAAAAAGGGGAGGGGAGAGAGAGAAAAAGGGGGGAGGGAAGAGAGAGAAAAAAAGGGGGGAGGGGAAGAGAGAGAGAAAAAAGGGGGAGGGGAAGAGAGAGAAAAAAAAAGGGGGAAGAGAGAGAAAAAAAAGGGGGGGGGAAGAGAGAGAAAAAAGGGGAGAGGAAAAGAGAGAGAAAAAGGACACAAGAGAGAGAAAAAAAGGGGGAAAGAGAAAGGGGGGGAGAGAAAAAAAAGCACAAAAGAGAGAAAAAAAAGGGGGGGGAAGAGAGAAAAAAAGCAAGGAAGAAAGAGAAAAAGGGGGGAAAAGAGAAAAAAAGGGGGGAAGAGAGAGAAAAAAAACTTAGAGAGAAAAAAAAGTAAAATAAATAAAATAAAATAAATAAAATAAAAACCATTTTAAAATAAAATAAATAAAATAAAATAAAAAAAAAAAAAAAAATGCATTTTGCACAATTTCCATATCCAAGATTTCACCAATTTCACTTTTAGCAACCCCCAAAATAAACAATTCATTATCTAATACAAAGAGGGTGCTAAACAGTTTTCCCAAAATTTGATCAAATATCCGATTTGATAAAAATTCTGTAATTTAGTATAAGAAATAAAAAAACTGATTGCATTGTGCTAGTTTCGCCAAACACCACAAACTACTACAAAATCAAAACATTAAACTAAAAACCCGAGTTACGTTCTTACCAATTGACTGATCAGTTTTCTAAGGTTTATCAACTCTTTGCAGGTTATTTAAAGCCAGAAAATATTTTTTAGGCTAAGAGTTTTTTTTCTTTTTTTTTAAATAATGTTTTAGTCATACAAGTCTTACTAATTAACCCATAGCTGGGGAGAAGTGGATTTATACCTTCTCCAAGGGTATTAGCATGTAAGCAAATGTAACAAATCTAACAGGAATTGGAACTCAGATCTTTGTCACGTCCTTAGATAGCCTGGTTAGAACAAAAATGTCACATGGATATTATGCATGGCACTCAAGCCTGTACAGAAATATCTAAACTGTCACATGTATACAACCACTTCCTCAGATCAATAGTTAAAAAAATGGCTTTGGGCAAATGAACTCCCAAGGACCCTTTTTTTTTTTTAAACCTTGTAGACATAATCAAGATATTGATGTTCCACACTACAAACAAAAAGGTAAGAAAACCCCGATCAAAAAGCGGAAAATAGTGATAACAGCGGACTATTTCTGCACTGAAAAATTCTTTTAAGAGAAGAATTTTAAATTGCAACTGAACATCTCACTGGCTACTTGGTCCATGATTGCTGAATGTTTCCTCATAAAAAAGCAGATAACAAAAAGTGGCAAATACTAAAATCAAATAGGCAATGAAGGTAGATATAAAAATGTAATTTTGTGACACTGAAGCCGTGAAGTGGTTAAATGTTAAATATGAGCTGAAGGAGCCAGAAAAGGGTTAAGCCTAAAATGAAATATAAGGAGAGAGAGAGAGATAGGATGGGTGGAGACATTTTTTCCTGGGGATATAGGAGTAGAAAAGGGGATATCTGGCTTTCTGCTCCCCTATAGTGCACTCGAAACTTTATTTTTCTATTGAGAATCGAGCAATCAGCTAGAACAAATTGAGAAATAAGTTGGTGCTACTATAGTATGATAATGTCCATTTTCTACTATAGTTGTTGACCAACTGTTGGGAGGTGTGTCATGAGTTGGGAGGGGGGTTCAAGAATGGGTCATGAGTTGGGAGGAGGGCAGGGGGGTCAAGAATGGGTCATGAGTTGGGGGGGGGGGCAAGAATGGGTCATGAGTTGGGAGGAGGTGGGATCTGGATTATATTTTTGCAGACTAAACCAATTTTGTGTCTCACTCAGAAGGTTTTTAGATGAGGCCCAGTGTCACTATAGAGACTGAGAAGGATAATTGTTGTTTTTATCAAGAACTATATAAACCAATTGAAGATTACCCCAACGACTCTTTCGTTTTGTTTTTCTGTTTTGAAGATATTTCTTCCTTTAACATAGTGATCACCACAGCTTGAACCAGCGCTTTGTTTATGACATTCAATCTTCCACCACTTTAAGATCAAGAACACATGGGCAGAGTTGATGTGGATCAAAGCAGCCAGCAACCAAAAACCAGCATAAAATTAGCACTGTGGTTAAAACATTATCCTAAGATCCAGAGGATCGGACCACCAAACATGGTTCCACCATCAGGCGTAGGTGGCAGTAAAATTTAAAAAAAAAAAAAAAAAAAAGACAAATCTGTTCCATATTTTAAAAATGGTTTTAATACTAACAAATCTCATCCAGTGATAATAATATGTCTCTATATTGTAAATGATCTCACTTCTGTTTGTTACCATACCAAAAATGGCACATTATAGTACAATATTTCTTAGCTCAATACCATTAAAATGCTTTACCTTAGAGAATGAAATAATTTCCAAACTGATCAAGCCACTTGTTTCTAAGTAATTTTTTAATCAAGTCTAAATTGATGTGGGGGTCGGTCCATGGTAAATAACTCCAAATCTATTAACTTTTAACTACAAAATCTTTTAA
This sequence comes from Acanthosepion pharaonis, assembly GCA_903632075.3. Classification (NCBI taxonomy): domain Eukaryota; kingdom Metazoa; phylum Mollusca; class Cephalopoda; order Sepiida; family Sepiidae; genus Acanthosepion; species Acanthosepion pharaonis. The sequence goes on along the minus strand of CAHIKZ030001761.1, from coordinate 425,582 downwards.
GAGAATAAAATGAATCAACAGAAGAAACTTTGGTCTGTCTGCACTTTTTCATCAGCCATAGTGGCATACAAGTGACAATACTTTAATGACATTAATTAGACTGTTAATCAGCATTTGCAAATAATCAGTATATAAATAGCATCAGTACATTTGTATCACTCCTAAGGATGCTGTAAGAATGATTGGGCTCTTTGTAGCACTCAGGGAAAATACTCAACTCCAGCTTTCATTCTCTTTACAAGAGTGATCAAAGCAACAACAAAGTACTACTTCCCAGCCTTGATAGATATCAAAAGCGATTACACGGCCTTGTGGGTAATGAATTATTTTCCACCAGCTTATCGCTATTACTACGAGAAATGTCCAGCTCAGACCTTCACGTCAAGCCTCCTCTCCTCCACGCCATAATCACAGTGACAAACCATCCCCATTCATCTTACTTTGGTAAGGAGTTAAGTTTCACTCTTCCCTAAAACATAGTCTGTGAAACAAAATCCCGAGAGGAAGCTTTCCTCTGATCATTACATCCTTCATCAGGAAGTTTTGAGGAACGTAAAACCACATATTAATTGTTGTTTTTCCCAGGTCCAGCCTGACTCGAGGTGATAGAACCTGTTTGAGTCCCAGCTATGGGCAAATAGTTGACCCCAAACATGGGGCAAACACTATAAAAGTATAAATATAGATTTTTATAGTAAAAATATCAGCTATATATATATATATATATATATATATATATATATATTTATTAGAAAGCGCTCAATATCAGAGATAGAGCTAACATATTTGGTTGGATAGATGTGAGTTTCTAATACTGGGTTTCACGCTTTAGCGATCATACACACACATATATATATATATATATATATGTTATATCTGCTCCTGAAATATTAATTTCAGTTGAGCACTCTGGGGAGGAGGTGTGGGTTGGTAAACAGTGACTATTATAGCTATATAGCGAGACTCTTCGCAAAAGTGAATTGAGTCCCTGTCAGTCACTGGGCGTGTTTCTAAAAATAAATACGCTAAAATCCACCTTCATCCCTACCGTGCACCGACAGCTTAGTGGTTAGAAGCTCCGACTGGCACCAATTCAGTCGGTTTTCGATCCTAGCTAGAGGCAACCGGATGTCTAGCCACACTGATGAGCTGCAAACAGCGAAACAGTCTGTCTGTGGATGACGTTATACACATATACCTATATATATATATATATATATATATATATATATATATATATGAAACACGGTGGGGTAATGGATATCGGCTTGGATTGTGGAATCATGAGAGCCGAGTTCAATCCAGGTTGAATCCGTTACATTCACTTACGTGCTAATACCCTTTACAAAGGCGTGAATCCTCTTCTCCCTCCAGCTATGGGTTAAATAGCAGAACAGACTGGGTTCTATAGCCTCGGATGGCAACTGGTCTAGAAGAAGGTCAACTCTGAATTCAAAACCCGAGGGGGGGTTGTTTGGGGACCTTGTGACACGTAGAGCACCAGGTCTCTGTATTCGGCCCTTCAAAAAGTGTGGATGATCCTACACGAAGCCTTCACTACTATAATCGAATCTCATGTACCGGTGCCAGGCTGTCAGTTTCCTGGAAACTGATCTGCTTGACCCTCATACGCCGTACCCGATATATATATATATATATATATATATATATATATATATATATATATATATATATATATATATATATAATATTTATATATTATATGTGTGTATTTATTATTAGAAAGCGCTCAATATCAGAGATAGAGCTAACATATTTAGTTGGATTGATGTGAGTTTGTGACCCTGGGTTTCATGCTTTTGTGATCGTCAGACAAAAAAAAAAAAATGCTCTGATTGCTGACATGTATACATTCACAAGAAATTTTCGCTAAACTTCCAATCTTTGAATTTCAACATACAAATGTGTATGTATAGACACAACACCACCCATATACATACATATGCCAAATCCCAAACTGTCCACATATGTTTATATCTGTGTGTATGTGTGTCTGCGTACCTCATCGGGTGTACAGACATGCATCTATGTTTGTGTTAGCATGATGACATCACGACGACGATTCTCCCCACTCCCATAATAACATCAATACACACAATCTACAGAAATCCAAAATTAATCAGTTTGTCTGACGATCACAAAAGCATGAAACCCAGGGTCACAAACTCACATCAATCCAACCAAATGTGTGTGTGTGTGTGTGTATATATATATATATATAGGTAACTATACTCATTTTGAAAAAGCCTCGAATTTTTGATTTGCTAATAATCAAATCAATCCCGAGGGAAAAAAAGGTTTTAAAAAAAGAAAGACCTAGAAACATGAAAGTCTGTCGAAAAAAAATCGCACAGATACAGGTTCAAAGCCCTTGACAATCCACTTAGGTGAAACCTGGGTAGGTTTGCCTGGCTCGCTAGGTTTATTTATATATCAGCAATACATTTTGACTCTCGACAAAAACCCTCATTACAAAAATATGTCAATGAAACTTGATCTATAAACTGATTTCTTACAAAGAATACATATTCTTATATGAATCTATTGTAAAAATTTTGTCGGAATTAAATAACCAATTGAGGGTGATATGCCGAAAAAGGAAAGGAAAGGAAAAGAAAAGGAGACATCAACCAAAACATGTACTAACTGCTTCTTCCTCACATACAACAATCCCCACTCACTACCCATCTACCTTGAGGGTTCCCTTGGCCTTGCATGTGGCCAAAAATGCAAGAAGTGACTTTACAGTAAATGGTAAGCACCAAAAGTGATATTAAAACAACAAAATATAAAAACAAAAGTACTTACCAAAACTTTGTTATTACCTACAGTTGAGCAAATGTAGTCAATACAAGCAGCTTCCCGACACTTCATTGTGTAGGTTCCTTTACAGCCAGCAATTTCAAAGAGAAAATTCTTCAGAATCTGTTTACCATTTTCAGTAAGATCTACCTCTGGATGGAACTGCACCCCATACAACTGGAGTTTGTCATTGCCTATGGCTGTAAAAAAAGAAAAAAAAAAAAAGATTTTACAAGCATTGGGCAATTATTACACTGCT
>CAHIKZ030001761.1:272500-417500 GCA_903632075.3 Acanthosepion pharaonis | reverse complement strand
TGTCAGTTATCAGTCATCTCTTGTTAATTCCCTTCTCAAAGTTCTCCACTGCCTTAACCAGGTATTGAACTCACAACTCTTTGGGTCCTGTCACTAGATCTAACCAATACCTTTATCCACTGTGCCATGTGTCCTTTCTGTCAGGGTTTTCATATATTTGTAAGGAAGTGTAGTTGCAAGGGTTTGTTTTCAAATGTGTTTCTTATTAGACACTGAATGAAATGTAATGACTTGGATTTCAGCAAAGGACACTTCAAGGTTTTGATGCATCCCACAATTTAATCAATGGGATAATAGCCAAGTGCTGGCTTGTGAAATTGATGACATAATAATTGCAAGTTATGCCCCTGGGCTGGGCAGTGTGTACTTCAACTCCGTGAAAATGGAGTGAGCAATGACTGAGCAGTACTAAATAAGAACTAGGTGAGATATCCCTAGACACAGGCAATGGAACAAGAACAACCTACTCCTGTAAATTAAATAAAGGGTTCAGTTTGAAATTCCCCTGAAGGTTGGTAGACATAATGGTTGAAACGTGATAACAAAGATGGGAACAATAGTCTGCATGTAAATAACAAAATTGTTGTTTTTACATTTATCTCCCCACACCATTTATATCCTAAAAAATTTGTTTTCCTTTTGGAAATGATCGATTCATTTTTTTTTTATGGTTTACCAACCTCTTTGAGGTTATTTAAAGCCGAAACATTTTCGGATTGCAAGAATTTGAGAACATTGATTTTCTGGGTGACGCCCTACTATTTAACCCATAGTTGGGAGGAGAGGAGGCAGATTCACACCTTACCCAAGGATATTGCACATAACTGAATATCACGAACCTGACTGGAACTGGAACTTGGCTATCCAATTTCCAATCTCGAGCCATTATCCATTACACCTGCACATCCAAATTTACAGCACCTGGTATTCCTGAGCAGTCAACCACCTAGGTGCTGACCAGGTTCAATGTTGCTTAACTTTGGTGATCGGACAAGAACTAGTGAAATTTCTGATTCTTAAGTTAATGATTAGATATGCTCATAGCGAGTTCTATGCCAAAAAAATAGCTGTTGACCCTGTCACATTGTTAAATATTTGCGATTAATAACTTTAACAAAATATTGCAATAACAATCGTAAATATGAATGCTGGTTGTTATTTTAAGAAGTAAGGGGGTACAAATAAAAGATTTGAATTGACAACTTTTCCCATTTCACTGAAGCAGATGTTAAAATTTCCTTTCTTTCTTGTATTCATGTTCTCACTGAAACCAAGTAGTATCTCTGATGTCTTTTCTGCATTCTTGAACCAAATAGTCCATTATTTATGAGGCATTGGCAGAGTCTAATGGTCATGCTAACTAAAGGAGGGATAAACAGAATTTTTATTATGCTACTAACATAAAAAAAAAAAAAAAAAAGCACCGATTGATGTTGAATAATATCTCCCTTTATAAAATCACATTACTAAGAGGAGATAAGTCTGTACATCCAATAAAAATCAGATTTATATCGTGGAATAGATTCTACTACAGGTTGAGAATCCTTTTACCGAAATTCTTGGGACCGGAAGTGCTTCGGTTTTCATATTTTTTCGGATTTTGAAATACAGGCTATTTAATTTGTATACAGAATCTATAAAATAGGACAGCTTGGGAATGGAACCCAAGCATAAACACGATATCCCTTTACATTTCATAACACAGCTTATACATATACCCTGAAGACCCTGCATTTAATTAAACCATATTAATTACATTTACCGGCCTGAATCTTTGAGAAATTTCATAGAAAATATGCGTTCTGCAACAAGAACCGAATCTGTATTCCTATATGGAAACTGTCATTTGACCTGATATGCTGTACCAATCAGCTACAGAGAAGCATCTGGTTAACAAAGTCAGAATTACTGATTATAAAACATGCAATATTTAATTTTTCTTGATCAATCATTTCTGCTCACGATAAATAGTGTACATAATACCTCATCTCAGAAATATAGAAAGATAATATATACAGTCCAACCTCATTAATCCAGCACTCTAAGGTATGGCACTTTTTTTGAATAAGCCACCATTAGCTCATTGACCGGCTACAAGGGTGACAATGTGTTCTGATGATACAATCTTGCTTATTTCTTATAAATAGCTGCATACAGTATTTTAACTATATATATTATTTTGGGGTTTTAAGTTTTTTTCTATTGCATGAAACAATAAAAACCTTGTTTGGAAACATTAATGATTGTTTTATTTCCTGTTTTAACCTTTGTCCTACCTTTGATAACACGGCAATGTACAGAGCGGGTCCAAAGAAACTCTATTGAAAATTACTTATAAAACGTTTGTTAATAGCACCAGATTTACATGAAATAAGATACAGCATGATCCCTAAAGTGATAGGATTTATTTGCTAATTTCTTTTTTTATTCTAGAGCATAGCCCAGAATGGCACAACGCCAGATAATACATTCATTATGAAGTGTAGCTATCCATCGGCGCAATTGCAGTGATGGCGGCACAGTCTTTATGGACCTTGTGCTTCAGTAGATGCCAAAAAAAAAAACCATCAGCTGAAGAGTCCTTGATCCGTGTTAGATATTCACAGAAGATTGGAAGAAAATGTGCAAAATGTAGATTTCTTACACTATACGTCTACCATTATACTGTTCCAAGTAAAACATGTTTTATGAAAATTGACCAATAATTAATAAAGTTATTAACAGTTTTAAACTAAGAGTTTCTTTCCAGTCACACTGTATATGTGATAAGAGATGTCAAAACTATATATATGTTTAAATGGGTTATTTCTGTCATCCAGCATTTTCTGTGGTTCGCCAGTGGCCTGGTCTCAAGTGTACCAGATTAAAGAGTTCCTAACTATGAGCTCTGTGACTGTCGGTCAACAACAACCACCCTCAACTAAACCCTATGACCACCTGCTCTCACCATAAAACCTTATGACAAAATACCATCAAGTGTTAAACCTACCTGCATTCCATAGCAGATCCCTAAAACAGGTAATCCACACCAAAAAATATCTGGGTCGTAACGAGGTGCATCTTCAGCATAGACCGAGCTTGGTCCACCAGATATAATAATAGCTCTGGGAAATGGAGAAAAAAAAATAAAAAAATAAGAATAAGCAAATACTCAAAGAAAGGGTAGAGAGAATTTTTGGCATTCATTTTTGGTTAATTTTTCTTCTATTTTTGCATTGCATTTCATCCCAACTTTGTTGGTTGAATATCCTCCGACCATTAAAATAGAGAATTTTTTAAGCATAGCATAGATGTGGCACAAGGCCAAAAATTCAGTGTACCCAGTAATGATCGAACTCACTGCTAAGTTGTAATTATTCTAGTGAGACAAGCTCGCTAACCATTACACCACATCTACATACTCAAATGATTTTCTAAATATAGCTGAAATGTGTTACAAAGCCGAAAGTATGAAGACCCTAGTGAGAATCAAACTCACGATTCAGTCGTAATGGAGTGAGACAAGCTTGCTAATCATTACGCCATGTCGAAGTACCTGAAATGATTTTCAAAGCATAGCTTAGATGTGGCACACAGACAAAAGTGTGGAGCACCCGGTGAGGACCGAACGTATTATTCAGTAGTAATAGATCTACCGAAGCAAGCTTGCTAACCATTACACCATTTCAAAGCACCCTTCAACCATTAAAATATATAACATAAGTATTTTCAATATTAATCATTTCTTCATCTTATTGTTGCTTTTTATCCCAACTTTCTTGGTTGAATATCCTCCGACCATTAAAATAGATAGCATAAATATTTTCATTATTAACCATAGAAGTCAGTCAATTATGTTCCATGCGTGACACACACTTAGGCGATCATGCATCATGACTGACAAGGCAGATTTTTTCCCCACAGTAGGTTGACATTTCTTCCTGCAGTAGACCAGTTGCTATCCAAGGTTATAGAACCTGGTCTGTCCTGCTATTTACCTATAGCTGGGGAGTGAAGAAGAGGATTCATACCTTTCCTAAGGGTACTAGCACGTAAGTAAATTTCAGTAAGTTATATGCCATGCGTGATACATGACGGACGAGGCAGATATTTTCCCGCAGTAGGTTGCCATTTCTTTATGCAGTAGACCAGTTTCCATCCAAGGCTACAGAACCCTGTCTGTCCTGCTATTTACCCATAGCTGGGGGGAGAAGAAAAGGATTCATATCTTTCCCAAGGGCATTAGCACATAAGTGAATGTAATGGATTCGACTGGAATTTGAACTCGGTTCTCCGGTTCCTCAATCCAAGCCGCTATTCCACCGTAGACTTTCCTCAAATTAACAATGAAAAGAAAATGCTAGATATCTTCTCAATTCCTGTATTACATTCTGCTAATTTATAAAACAAAGAAACTTTTTTGTGTTTTTTTATTTTCATAAATAACACTTACTTGTAACCTTTTTCTTTCAAAGCAAAAGCTGGTGTGTCTAAGGGAATCAACGCTGCATCCACACTCAATTCTCGTACTTTCCGGTCTATCACCTTAGAAAAAAAGAAGCAATGTTTTTAAATACTTAAAATTTTTAATAAGAAACATAAGTGGAAAATATATTGAGTAATTACATGTAGGTGGGGGGATTCTTCACTGTGGAACTATTTATATGAAATAAGCAAGACGGTATCACCAAAACACTCTGCTGTTGTGGAAAGTTTTAAACAACATGTGGTGCTGTCCTTGCAGCCACTCAATGATTTCATAATGGCTGATTCAAAAAAAAAGGGCCAGACTATGGAGTGCTAGATTTACTTTAGGTATTTACTTGACTCCCACAAGGTCGTTTAACGTGGGAAACCCGAGTGTTTCTACTCAAAGGCCACTGGTCAAAATTGGTCAAAGCATGTCCAAGCTGGTCAGAGCTTAGTCAAAGCTGGTCATGACATGTCCTAGCAAGTCCAGGCGGAGCCAGTCCAAATAATCGGGCCTTTGATCGAATCTCAGCCATAGGCCAAGAAACGATCCAATATTTGTCAAAACCCCCAGCATAACGCCAGGTAAGTATTTACTTTAGACATACAGTATTATGTCTATTGGCCTTAAAGAAAATGTGCTCTCTGGCAGTCATAAAAAAAAGTCAACCACTAAAATTCTGTTTTGTTTATTTGTGTTTACTTTGACCTTTCAGTATAGGTCAGTACCATTTATATCTGACTGTTAAAAATTTGTCTTAGCTTATAGGTGGACATTGATGACTTAATACTTTAATGTTATTATTAAAGTCTGACCTCTTTAATCGAGCACCTTTAGGACCAGACCACTGCTGGACCATGTAAATTGCCTGATGACAGAAATCCCCACTAAAAAGCCCTATGTAAACAGTCTTGCCAGATCATTCCACACATTTATTGTTGTGTTACCAAGTTAAAACAAGCTTAAAATAGAAAATAAAACAATTATTAATGCTTCCAAACAAGGTTTTTATTGTTTTGTGCAATACAAAAACTGAAAAAAAAAACACACAAAGCAAAAAAAAACAAAAAAAAAACACAAAAAACAAAAACAAAAAAAATAATATACTTACTGTATACAACTATTTATACAAAATGAGTAAAACAGTATCACCAAAGCACTCTGCTGTTGTGGAAAGTTTTAAGCAACATGTGGTGCTGTCCTTGTAGCCACTCAATGATTTCATAATGGCTGATTCAAAAAAAAAGGGCCAGACTATGGAGTGCTAGATTTACTTTAGACATGCAGTATTATGTCGATTGGCCTTAAAGAAAATGTACTCTCTGGCAGCAAGAAAAAAAAGTCGAGCAGTAAAATTCTATTTTTGTTTATTTATTGTTGAGTTTTCAGTATAGGTCAAATACCATTTATAAAAAAAAATAAAAAAAAAAAAAATGTTAAAAATTTGTATACAGCGATCCCTCGCTAATTCACGGTTCTACTATTGCGGATTCATGACTTCACAGATTTTTAAAATATATATATGGAAAATATATCACAGAGTTTCTGGAAAATTCTAGAAAAATCCTGACATATGAACACCTAAAAGTTTTCATCAAACCCATTAAAATATTAATAATAAATATTATTTCCTGGTCTAGGAACAACAAAACAAGCGTAAAATAGCAATAGAAATGGCACCGCCGTCTGAAGAGACGTAAAATACAATTATCGGCTTCACAGTAGAAGTCATCATCATCATTTCTACTGCACAGCAAATTCATCACAATTCAAATTCTACTTCAACTTCTATCGTGTTGAATACAGTAACAATCTTTATTTTTTTTAATCTAAAGTGTTATTGCTTAACGGTTGTCCTTGTTATTAATAGAGTACTGTAATGGGTGGGTTGTTAACAGTACAGGGAGGGTTTTAAAAGTCCAAATACACGTTAAATAAATACTGTAAATATGGCATCCCTACTTCGCAGAAATTCAGTTATTGCGGCCGGTCTCGGAACCAATCTACCACGATAAACAAGGGATCACTGTATCTCAGCTAACAGAAGTTAAGTGAATTGTCGGTATTGATGATTTAATACTTATGTTTTTAGTATTAAAACCTGACCTCTTTAATCAGGCACCTTTGGAACCAGTCCACTGCTGGACCAAAGAAAATGCCCGATGACAGAAATCACTACTAAAAACCCCTATATTAAACAGAGTCATACCAGCTAATTTCAGGGTGCCAAGAGGGGAATTGGGACCACAAATTGGTAGATTCAAAGATTTTTATCAAATAAAAACCACATCCCTTGAGCACGTTCATCAGTAGTAACAACAAAAACAAGTGGATATACTGTTAACTTTCTACACTACCAAAAACAAAAGCTTTGGAAGACAACTCCCACCAATATTAGAAAGATATTTAATGAGCTTCCATCAGTCAGCTAAGTGTCATACGTGATCCATGATACATGTCTTACAAGGCAGAAGATTTTCCCACGGTAGGTTGCCATTTTTTTTTTTTTTTTGGATGTAGATGAGATGGATTCATACCTTTCCCAAGGTTATTTGTTGATTTTGTTTAGCGGCATATCAATCTCTATGAGGTATTTAATGCCAAAATCTATTTTGAAAGCAATTTTATGGCTTCAGCTACAAATATTTCATATATAATTTTATTCTTTTTGAATTAAGGTATGTTTTTTTTAGATATATAGTTTGTAGATCATAAAAATGTATTGCTGCTCATTTTATTATAAGAATGTATTGCTGCCCATTATTTGGGGAATTCACTATTTGCCCATAGCTGAGACCCTAACAGGTGCTACCACCCCAGGTGGATCTGGAAGCAACTAAAATTAAGAGGTGGTTCCAGGCTCCTCAAGACCTCCAATCTCCCAATCCTTGCTGCCGTATATAGTTTATCATGATGCCAAGGTTATTTGCGCGAAAGTGAATGTTAACGAACCTGACTGGGATTTGAACTCAGCTCTTTGATAAAAATATTTCATTAATTTAAAATCACACTAACTGCTTTATTACTGAATGGTAAATGTTTCCCCAGATGGAAAATGATAAGGGGTGAGGAGACAAAAAAAAAAAAAAAAACAAACAAACACAAAACTTATTTCTTTAGAAAACGAATTGGTGAGCTGTTACTGATTTAATCAGAAAAATTAAATTTGTATCCCGGTTTATACCAAAGTTTCACTAAATGAGGGCGGGGGAGGAGAGATGGATAAATAAATTTAAAAATGCAGAGATTCACCTCACCTTCCCATACTGAGCACCAGCATCCAAAATTGCAATTTTTTCTTCGTCTGGGACAACTCCATTGACATGGTTGTTAGCAGATCCATTCATTCTAAGTTCTGAAAAAAAAAATTTTTTTTTTTAAAATAATAATTTAAAAGTCAATTTACAAAATGAGTGTTTTTTTTTTGCTGTCTCATACAAAAAAGAAAAATTTATCTTAAAATATTTGGCACTGGAGAAAAGAAAAAAAAAACAAAAAAAAAAAAAAAAAAAACTTTCAGCAATTGTACCAAACCTAACTCCATGATACTGTAAGGTTAAATGTTGATCAGAATTGGTGAGGTGACCAGCATGCTGTCAAATAAAGTACCTATAGTAGTTGTAAATTCAAAAGATGAGGTTATTATTTATGATTTTTTTTTTTTTTCAATTGATCTCCAAGCAAGGCATTAATGCCACTCAGACGCAGTGGGCTACTAGGAGTAAAAGAGAATGAGAAGACTGTTGAAGAAACCAGAAACCCAATGCTAAACTAGAAACAAGGGATAAACCTCTACTCCTGCCCTGTTCAAAAGATCAGAGAAATGTGAACAAGACAATATGTGAACCTATCTACTCCTAGTGAAGGAAAGACAAATTTTAAAAACATAAATAACTAAATAGTAAATTAAACTTCAGACTTCAAGAGGAGATATGAGAAGGAACCATAAACCAAATCCTAAACAGGAAATAATAAATAAACCAATCTACTCCCGTTCAAAAGACCGGAGAGGAGCGTGAACCGGACGATGGGCAAAACCATCTACTCCCGTTCAAAAGACCGGAGAGGGGCGTGAACCGGACGATGGGCAAAACCATCTACTCCCGTTCAAAAGACCGGAGAGGAGCATGAACCGGACGATGGGCAAACCCATCTACTCCCATTCAAAAGACCGGAGAGGAGCGTGGACCGGATGATAGGCAAACCCATCTACTCCTAATTTTTACCAGTAATCTGACCATAAAGTTTCAATTAGCATTGTCACAGGAAAGCAAATATGGATCAGATGAGATTGTAGAATATTTAAAGCTTACTGAATTGTTTCTTTGAAAAGAAAGCATGTAAAATCATCATGAAAGTAGTTAAGCATTTGAGAAAATAAATGGAACAGTTGTATACAACAGCACAATGATTAACCAGAATATACTGCAGATCAGTTCCTCTATGCAACAACTTTGATCTTTAGAGTCACACAATTGACACAGTGATGTGCGCAGACAGGAGCTTGCAGACGTTTATACATCCAGAGACAGATAATAAAAACAAACATGAAAAGGGAGGCATTATCAAACCCTGTGATAAATTTATGATGTCCCAAAGAGACTACTTTGAAGACAACTCGTATGCCATTACTCTAGGTAGGGTATTTTTTTTTTGTTTAGGTAATCATAAGTTCCCACACACGATGCAATATTGATCGGCAGGAATTCAATTATGAAGAAAATACAGATCTGAACAGTTTGATTTTACCTTCAAAGTAGAGCCAAATGATCCTCATTTTTGTATTCCTCAAGTTTGGCTGGCCCCAAATTATCAAATTATCCCAAACTAATTTATATATATAAATATAAATATATATATATATATATATATATATATATATATATATATATATTTTTTCATTAATGCATGTTCCATTAAATAATATAGACAAGTTTTGTCTATTTAAGTAAGTTCCTTTCATATTGTCTGATAAGCTTAATCACATTATCGTTGAAAGACAAAAGGAAAACACCATATTGATACATGTTTAAATCCTATCTAAGCTTTTGGCTTACATAAGCCATTATCAAAGATGACAATTTCATTAAATCAAACAATACACAGACGAAACAAGAATGATAGTCCAAGTAACGACAAACTCATATATAAGAGACGCGGAAGCGAAAATCGCATTGCAGCTCATGACGTCACACATGACCACGCGAGAGTGAAATATGAGAAGTATTAAGTATGGGAAGCCGTTGGTATAAACCAATGGCTTCTGTTATAAATTATAGGCATTTAAGGAACAAAATAAACTATGAAATCTCCACAAATATCCTTAAGGATATTTGTGGAGATTTCAGTTTTATTTGGGAGAGTAGTGATTCTGTTAGGAAAGGTGATATTGGGAAAAAACCTGGGCAGAGATTAATATTTGGATAATATTCAATGGCAACACTGTCAAGGATTTTTCTTCTGAGCAAGTTATTTTTTATTTTATTTTATGAGTGTAGCATTTTTTAAAATCAATATTGTGGTTGAATTTATTTCTATGTATGACAAGTGCATTAGTTGTTGATTTTTGTGAGGTCTTTTTTGTGCTCATAGATTGCATTTTTTAAAAATTTCTGCTTGTTTTTCCAATATATTGAGAGGAACAGTTTTGGCAATTTATTTTTTAAAAGCCTGCTTTAGAAATATTGCTATTAGTGTCTGAGGATCTGAGTATATCCATAATGGTTTTGGAAGTGTCTGTGACTATTTTAAGATTATTTAGATGGGATAAGTTGTTCTGGATAGTGGACGTGACAGAGTTGGTCGGTAGTATTATGCATCTGTTTTCATGTAATTTATCATTATGGATTATGTTAGTATTTTTGTTTCGGTCGTATATTTTGTATGCCTTTCTTCTTGCGTTGTGGATGAAATGATATGGGTATTGTAGGTTTTTGAATGTGTTTTCGATGTAGGTTTTTATCTTTAGGTAAATATCCTCAAACAGGGTATGGTTAAAGCCAATGGCAATTTTATTGAATAAATTTACTCTTTAGTTTTTCAAGATATTCTTGTGCAATTTTGGCAAATATATCTGTTAAAATGAGATGTCAATGCTATTTTCATTTTTGCACCATTTAGACAACAATTTATCCATTACACCCTGTATAGAGACAGAAGCAGAGAATAAAAATATAGTTCTAACATATGCAAAAATTATGGATAAAAGTGCTCAATACCAGCAATAGAATGTATGGAAATATAAATATAGAAGTGTTCACTGAAGTTGACCATGACCATCATTTTTGACATACAGGGTACAGCAAATTTTAGAACCCAACAGCTAGTAATACATACAAACTTGATTATAATAGTGATGTCTTGTTCTGAAGCAACTGCACTTTTTGAAGAGCCTGGTATGAGAGTGCCACAAAGTCACCAAAGAAACCATCTAAGGTCTTGATTTACAGTTGTTATTCTTCTAGACTGGTTGCCACCCAAGGCTATAGAACCCAGCCTGTCCTTATGTATGAGCTGGCAAGGGGAAGAAGTGTATTTTCATGTAAGAAGTCTATCTGAAAAGTAACGGAACTGGGTATACTGTGGACAAAAGAGGGGTAAGCAGATTGTGCTATCATCTAACATGACAACTTCGGAGTACAAAACTAAGCTTAGCTTTCTACAACCATTGCATTTTTTCACATGCTTTTGTTTACACCTATTTATCAGGTCCTTCAGCCATAAGCATTGTGGAAAGAATGATAAAAACCAAGCAATGAAAAAAACCTGAAATTTTTGGTTCAATTGGGGAAAACTGTCAAGTACTTGACATGCTTCAGCAAGTGTATGGAGATAACACCATGTCGTGTACACGTGCTTTCAAAAAGCGGTATGAGAAGATGGAAGATGGCTCCAAGAGCGAGAGGCCTTCAACAAGCAGGACTAGGATCAACGTTGAGCAGGTTAGGCAGGTGGGGCATGGCAATCGTTGGTTGACTGTTTGAATGACAAGTCACCTGCATATGAAAAAGGACAGTGTTTGGAAGATTATCACCAAAGATTTGAGCACGCGGAAAATCTGTGCAAAAATGTTGCCAAGGCTGCTGAATGATGATCAGAAGGTGCGCCACATGCAGGACATCATCAAGCATCTTAAAACTGAACCAGACTTGCTTCATAGAGTGATGAGGCACGTACGATTCGAAAACCAAGCACCAGGGCTGTCAGTCAAAATCTCTGATGACACTGAAGAACGCAAGACAGTCAAATAAATCATGTTATTTGATGTGAGAGGCATCAACCACAGTGAGTTCTTGCAGGTGTGTCTGGACATCATCGAGCATCTTAAAACTGAACCAGACTTGCTTCATAGAGTGATGAGGCATGTACGATTCGGAAACCAAGCACCAGGGCTGTCAGTCAAAATCTCTGATGACACTGAAGAACACAAGACAGTCAAATAAATCATGTTTTTTGATGTGAGAGGCATCAACCACAGTGAGTTCTTGCCTCTGGGCCAGACGATCAATCAGCTCACATACTTCTTCCGAAGCAAATGCAACCAATCATGACACAAAATAGGTCCCTTCACCTGTTTATGTTGTTTTCATCATCAGTACAGCAGTATTCCCTGACCCAACTCCCATTAACAGTTTTTTTCCATTATTGAGAGGTAGAATATACATTTCTTTTTATTTTACAAAAATCATTGGGTAATTTTGTTTTTAAGCCTCACATAAATATGTAATAAAAATTTGCCAAATAGTTATATTTAGGTGTTATATTTATATGCTTAATTATATTTATATGCTTAGTTCAAAAATAAACAAATTTTGATAAAAATCTAACATT
Source organism: Acanthosepion pharaonis (assembly GCA_903632075.3). Lineage (NCBI taxonomy): Eukaryota > Metazoa > Mollusca > Cephalopoda > Sepiida > Sepiidae > Acanthosepion > Acanthosepion pharaonis. The sequence continues at coordinate 405,220 of CAHIKZ030001761.1, read as the reverse complement.
TTGAAGTTATCGACAACAGAAATTCAAAATCATTCGCATCGCGGCAGCCATTGTTTGCAGATATTTGCTGCGGAATAACCTTTTTTATTGAGCATGCAATGAGTCCTTAAGTTGTGCAGTAATTCAGTCAAGTAAGAACCGTAAAAAGGCTGTCAACAATGTAACCTTCCACGCAAATCTGCTCAGCAGTGAACGTATGCAAACAAAACCAGTAATGTCTGCCATGCTGCAACGTAAATGAGTCCGAACTTTTATTGTCGATAACTCCTAAATGGTAGATTTTATCAAAATTTTTTTGTTATTTTCAAATTAAGCATGTAAATTTACACATACATATAACTATTTGGCAAATTTTTATTGCATACTTAGCGCGGGGCTTAAAAAGCAAATTACCCAAATCTTTATTTAAAGCAAGAGATTTAGAAATTTTTTTTGTGCTCATCTAATCTCATGAAGAAAAGAAAGTGCTAAACACTGAATCAATTTATCAATCAACCAAATTTTTTTTTTTTTTAAAACCATAAAATAAAATTTTAACCATTAACAAATTTTAAAATTCACCATGAGCAGCATTTCCATCCATAGATTTAAATCAAAAATGCAGCAAAACTGCTTGCCTAACTGTACTGAGACGGTTTGAAATGAAAATGTGAAAACTTGTTAAAGACCAGAAGACGAGGCAACAGCTGACGGACGTTGCTTAACCACAGAAGGTACATCACTACTCAATCAACTTGCATGTGAATCCCAACATTCAAGGGCAGAGACTGCTTTGTTTATGGAGTCTGCAAATTTTTCTTACCCTTTCAACTTTCTTAGGACTTTGCCGATGTGATTTTTACCTCAAGCCATGACAGCTTAAACAAATGACTAAGCTTCATAACAAATAGATCTTCATCTGCTTCTGCTGAAGAAAATGTCATTACCACGACATCAAAGTTCTTATATGCTTTTAACCACTGTGACATAATGCAGGTCCCTTCCCATGTTTATATTGATTTCATCATCAATATGGCAGTACTTCCTGGCCAGTTCTATAATCCCCACTAACAGTCCCCTCCCACCCCAGACATTGAGGAGGGTAGAATGTCTCGATGCCGAATAAAATATGCATTCCTTTTATTTTTCATACCTTTAAACCAATAAATGGCTTCCTAGGTGTTATACAATTGGGTCATCCCCCATAGCCGTCACCTTCACAGCATTGCGGGTGTATATGGACACCCTTTCTAATATACTTATTTTACCTATATTATTTTTGTGGGGTTCAGCAACTCATATTTTGGATAATTTTCGAACATTATCCTTATTGCTTGCTCTATATAAGCCTACTTCGTGGATAAGTGAAACCCCTGAATTTTCTTGGTTAAATTATTTTTCATATCAGTCAGTTATGTGCGATGCGTGATACATGCTTAGGTGATCATGTATCTTTCAACACATCACTGATGAGGCAGATTTTTTCCCCACAATAGGTTGCCATTCCTTTCTGTGGTAGACCAGTTGTCATCCAAGGCTATAGAACTCTGTCTGTTCTGCTATTTACCCATGACTGGGGGGAGAAGAAGAGGATTCATACCTTTCCGAAGGGTATTAGCACGTAAGTGAATGTAATGAATTCGATTGGAATTCGAACTTGGCACTCCGATTCTACAATCGGAGCCACTATCCATTACTCCACTGTGCCTCCCAATCTTACCTAACAACTCCATAATAGTCACCATCAAAAATAACTTATCCAATCTGAACACTACCTCTAAAATAATAAGACATTATTAGCACCAAACAAGATAGCAAAAACAGATAGAGGTAGGAATATATAAAATAGATTGTACAAAATAGCCAATGGTGTACATCAGCAAAAAAAAAAAAAAAAAAAAAAACAACATTAAACAAAAAACAATACAAGCATCACAGAGATATGCCATATGGTAGGTAATATTCAGTTTTGTCATTATCTGTCAAATTTATCCCTACTTTAGTCCATTAGAAAATGTCAAACTATTGGCAACCTGAAGGTCAGTCATTCAGTTATGTGTCATGTATGATACACGCTTAGTGATCATGCATCTTTCAATATATGCCATCCAAAGCTATAGAATCCGATCTGTCCTGCTATTTTACCCATAACTGGGGGGAGAAGAAGAGGATTCATACCTTTCCCAAGGGTATTAGCACATAAGTGAATGTAATAGATTTGACTGGAATTCGAACTCGGCACTCTGATTCCTCAATCCGAGCCGCTATCCTTTACTTCATCATAGCTTGTGCATAATGCGACCCCAGCTCCTGAGCAATGTTGGTAAAGAAAAGCTGGGGGCTACTTCGTCTTGTTGTTTACAAGGAAAAAATATCTACACCATACAAATTTTATTTTGGAATGATATCTACATAGTAAAACAGAATAACACTCACACATTTCACATAACAAAGAAAATGTAATTAATATATTAAAATTTTTTCTTTTATTCATATTCAGCATGTCAGTTAAGTGACATACGTGATACACACTTGGGTGATCATGTATCTTTCGATACTTGACTGACAAGGCAGATTTTTTTCCCCACAGTAGGTCTCTATTTCTTTCTGCATTAGACTGGTTGCCAACCAAGGCTAAAGAATCCACTATGTTCTGCTATTCAACTCATATCTGGGGAAGAAGAGATGGATTCATTCATTTCTGAAGGGTATTTGTGTGCAAGTGAATCTAACAAACTCGACTGGAATTCAAACTTGGCTCTCCAAGTTCTCCCTCTGAACTGATATCCATTACACCACAACAAACATTCACCATGTACATTTGCTAAAATGTCTACACTGTTAAAAAAATTTTTCTATCAATAATATTCTAGTGATAAACATGGACATCAACTAAAAATAGATTTCATACCAAAGAAGATTCACGACACAGATAACAAACTAAAGTAACACCAAAAAGTTTTTCTTTTGTCTCATATAGAGTGTGAAAATAAAATTCTTTAAAACCAGTCTACTGCTTTATTTATTTACATAGATATATAACGTTTAACTCAAAATTACACCATGTATAGGTTCCAACTGCATATGTAAGCAAGCATGTGGCTGTGTTGTTAGAGTATTAAAACCATGAAAACCAGGTTCAAATACCATAGTTAATTAGTCATGTTGATGACTTTATAACATCGCCCAAGGAAATGATCCATATGTTTAGCACCACCAGGAAGTGTCTCAAAACTAACCCAACAAGCTGATCAGTCATGGACAGGAAATTACATAATTCACTCAGTTAAGTGCCATATGTGAAACATACTTGGGTGATAATGTATCTTTCAATACATAACTGATGAGGCAGATTTTTTTCCCCACGGCAGGTTGCCATTTCTTTCTGCGGTAGCCTGGTTGCCAACCAAGGCTAAAGAACCTAGTCTGCCCATAGCTGGTAGGAGAAGAGACAGATTCATGTGTTTTCCCAAGTGTTTTGCGTGTAAGTGAATCTAACAAACTTGGATCTCCCAAGTTCTCACTCCAAGCTGATATCCATTACACTAAAAAGGTTACAATAAAATTTGTATTTTATACGAATACTACCTTATGACAATTGGGATGTAGTAGAATTCAAGGCCCAATATCATAGACATAGGTGTAGGGAGGGGATAAGTCTTTTTTGCCAGCCCTGAGTTGTGTGTATGGCCTATGCAGAGACTGATCTTAGTTCCTAAGAGAAATTTTCAGACCTCATTTCACAAAACTGAAAAATTGAAAGAACAAAAAAAAAAAAAAAAAAAGTACTTTGTTTTTCTTCCCCTAAGTTCCATTTTATCCAGAAATAAATCAAATACCTTTATTTGTAATGTCGTAAAAATGTCAAACAAAATTGTCCAAAATTTTTAACAATTTCTGATTTAACCCATTTGATAAAGAAAGACCAAAGAGAGAGAATTAATAATAAATGAGGCACTATTTTTTTTTTTTGTTTTTGATCTTGTAAATATCCTTTACCCACCCCCATTTTTTTAAAATCATAATTTTGCTGAAATAAAAATTATTGTAATGAAAAATCACCTGGAGGAATACAAACAGAAATGCTACATTGAAATTTACATCACTTCTGCTTGTCGTTTTAGTCTTCATTTTGTAAATATCACAAAAGCTAGTTCATACAAGGAAAGCAAGAAAAATGGTAGATTATGGTGCGCCAATCATCCAAGCAGAGAAAGTCGACGTGCTTTTTTTCAAGTATTCATTCATTCATGCATTCGAAATCCTGGTTCCCATAAAGTTAAAGGTTGTCTATAAACTCGAGCTTAAAAAACAATCAACATGAATGGAAACTGCTCCGCTATCCGTCCCCAAACACCAAATATGGTTAATATAATGTTTTGAAATATTCTATTTTTGTATGTGGGGGGGGGGAATTAAAAAGAAAAGAAAAAAGAAACCTTATTAAAGGACTGAGGGAGAGAAAAAAAAAAGTACCGCCAACAGGTCAGGTATTGTGTAAACAAGATTCTCTTTCCTAAATCACCGTTTGGTCATGTGACCGAAGCTACGGTCGCTGATTGGTTGTAAAACTTAAAAATTCGACCCCTTTTTTTCCTTTTTTTTTTTTTTTAAAAATATAACCCCCAAAAAAATAAGTAAATCGACTTTAGGCGTTTTGTAAAAAAATGAACGTCCAATGTTGGCTCCTTTATAGTTAGCGGATATTATTATTATTTTTTTTAAATGATGGCCTTCCTAAAATAAGTAAGCATTCCCATTGGTTAAAAAACTATTTCAACACTAACAGGCATTCAGTTGACCCATTAAAATAAAACAGCCACTTTTTTTTTTTTTTTTTTTAACAAAGCTCGTATTGAGAAAACAGAAAAATCCAACAGGATCCGTCAATCAATTGAAAGTCGAATTAGAATTATGTACTTGACTATTTCGTGTAGAAAAGGCGATGATCACAATGCAGGATATAAATTTTTTTTAAAAAAATGTGCTGTCAAAACAACTCCTTTAATTATGGCAATCGACTTTTTTTTTCTAATAATGCCACTTTAAAAAAAAAAAAAAAAAACTTCATGATCATAAGTAAATAAATTTTCAAAAATAGTCTCTAAATAAAAACATTTAAAATCTGTTTCCCAACAACCTCAAATAATTTTAAGAGCTCTAAAGGATAATAATTTAAACAACCGCCATTGCATAAACTTAAGAACTAAAAAAAATAATAAAAACTGGACATACATCATTTCTGGGACTGCTACGGATTTTTAGGGCAGAGAAACAACACACCCAGTCACAGACATTATTTATTAACAGTAACACCTTCAACAATAAAATCCGTACATTACACTTACAGACTACGAGAATATGGACAAGATCATTAAACAAAACAAAAAAAAAAATTAATAATAATAATGTACGAAATTTAGACGGGGTAAAAAAAAAAAAAAAAATCTACAAAAAATATTAAAATAATAACGCATTTTTAAAAGTGTGGAAGGGACAGAGGACTCCTTTAAGTTTAAAATATGGTGATATAGTTTTTATTTTTCGTATAAATAGATGGCGAAAAAAACAAAATACACTTTCAAAAAATCATCAAGGAAAAAAAAAAAAAAATAAGCCAACAAAATAATTACATTTTAATGAATTAACCCATGACAAAACAAGGAAATCAATTTCTTGGTGAAAAATAAAAGTAAGTAAAAACTGTGTAGGTGTACTACTCTTACAAAAATGGTGTACTCCTCAGAGGTTTAAGAAGCCAGAAGAAAAAAATATATATATATATACACATATTTATTTTAGGAAATGAGCAGAAGTTACAGAATAGAAAGCACTCACTTGACTTGTCTTCTGTACGGAAAATACGTCTATCGTTGGATTTTTTCCCCCCTCTTTTAAGAGATGGCCTTGTCATTTTAAAACGAGTCGAGATATTTCAAACACGTGAAGGGACGTAATTTATATGTAAAAATGGTCGGATATTTTGAGGAATACGAAATAACGGAACAATTTCTTCCTTAGAGAGAGAGAGAATATTTAGTAAAGAAAACTAGGCTATGTGTTATTTGTGAATCGAAAGAGAACAGAAAAAATAACCCCAGATGGTTTTTAAATCGTAACGACACATCATAAAACCAGACTGAAAACACTTAAGACATTTAATGTTTTGTATGTTTAACTAACTGTTAAAAAGATGAGCATTTTACAATGAAAACCTGGAAATTACGTGATTTTTTTTAACAAAACGTCAGAAAGAAAAATTATCGTTTTCTTTCTTTTTTAAGTTTTAATCACCTAGTTACTTAAATATGTATTGAAGAAGAAAGAAGTATTTAAATAAAAAGTAAGGAAAAAATTGATAACTGTTTTAGGAACAAGTTGAATTTTTGGACTAATTTTTTAAAAATGGTAAATTTTTAAAGTGTTTTTTGTGGGATTGAAAATAAAATTATTTATAAATAATGGACCTATTAATAATCAACATTAGAATTAAAATGTAAAATAACAAAACATCAATGCATCATAATTAGAGAAAAGACATTTTTATATTTTTAATTAAAAAATGGATCGCGTACTACAGTAAGAACGTATTGTTATACGTTAAAAAAAGTCTACGTAAGAATTGTTTTCTATTTAAAAGATTAATGATTAAAAATATAAAAAGGGAAAACCTAATAAAAACCCTTACATTTTTTTTTTTTATTTGGGAATCACTGATAAATAAGAAAAAGACTAAAAAAATAATGGAAAAAGAAACTAGAACGTATATATATATATTTTTTTTTTTTTTTCTGCTTGAGTACTTTTTTTTAAAATCTTACCTAGAAACGTGCGTCCTCTCCGCGAACAGGTAGCAGAAGGGACTGCAGTAGGATCTTGGTTTAAAGGGGTCCGTGTAGGAGAAGAAACCGAATTCCCACAACAACAATAACAACAGCGGGGAAACCACAAACTAAAAATTTCGCGGAAAAAGCACATGTATTCCAATACGCATGCGCGCTCGGTGATCTCCACTTGATTACAGTTTTCGTAGCCGCACTTTCGTTTCCATTCAAAATTTACTTAGAAAACACTAGGTTTCTTAAAAATGTTATTATATCCCAATCAACTTTTTTTTTCTGCATAACAGGTAGAATAAATTCTAGACGCACTAAAAACAATATAGACTGACGGCTTAATATCCCTAACAATTAAAAGCACAGAACGAGTAACCCTCGTTATCACAAAACACTTTTTAACATCTTGTAAAAAAAAAAAAAGACTAGTATTTTCTGAATGAGTGTTTTCCTTTTTTTTTTTTTTAAAAAAAAGATTATCACCCAAACCAAGGTTCAAGAGCCACTCAATATAGAGTATTACTGTTGAAGTGATGAATGATGTATGTGATATGAATGAAGAAGTAGGTGGTAGGAAGTGAAAAATGAGGAAGTTAAGGAGAAAAGATAACAATTGACCCTTCAGTTTTAAGATGTCAAGATTGAAGTGTTCAGGGAATCATCCATGCAAGTGGCCATGCCACAAAGTAGCAGTTATTGGGAAAAAAAACTGAGTGAAACTCTCTTCTTATATTTTGAACATAGAAGAAATGAAAATCCCAGCTGTAAAAATCTTAACTAATAGAATTAAAGAATGGATCTCATCTGAACATTTGCCATGGAAATAATGATAGCCTTGCAATGTTGCATCTGTGGGAAAGACACTGTAATGTGGAGAGTAAGTCTTACTCCGCAAAACTATTTAAACGATTTTGAACTCAAGGCTGGAAAGTGAGGACTGAGTAGGTTCAGCTAAATTTGAAATTTGGTCATTTGATTGGATTTTAGAAAGCAGGTCAGGCTGAGAACTTTTCAGCACTTCCTTGTATATAGAAGGACAGCAGGAAATTGGGAACCAATTATAAACTAAAGAAAAGCAAAGATATTCAAAAGCAAAAATCAATCTGATTTGTTTGTATATATTATTATATAGTTAGTATATACTATTATATAGCTAGTATATACTATTATATAGGATGACCCAAAAAAACGGGAACTTTTTAACACTCCAATAAAACCAAGAGTGATGGAAGAAAAATATTTTATTCATAGTAATTGAAACCTTAAAACATGCCATTTAAGAAACAATGATGGAATTTTCATTTTTAAAAATTATGTCCTGTAGGTGGCGTCCTCCTGTACGAATGCATTCTTGAAATCTGCTGTTGAGATTCCTAATTGACTGCTGCAACATCTCAGCTGCGATACTGTGAATTTTATCTTGAATTCTAAATGGCAAAATGTTTACTTGCTCAAGGTCACTGTCTCGCAGTGTTGCCACTTGCTCATGTCTGGCAATACACACTTCAAAAATTCCCGTTTTTTCGGGTCACCCTGTATATATTATACATGGTGTCAACAAATATCTATCCTACATATAATATATGCTTCTCACTTCTTCCTTCTCCTTCCAATCTCACTCAGCAACACTCTCTTTTGAGTGGCTCTTGGACCTTGTATTGAGTGAACAGTAAAAAAAAAAAAAGAATGATGTTACAAAGTGGAAAAATAAATCTGTTCTCACTAGACTGTGTAATAATTTTGAACTGTCAAGGCAAGGATGGAGCATCTCCAGCCTAGACAGTAGCAATACTCTATTTTTGGTCTAATCTGATTCTTGTAATGATAAAGCATAGCAGGAATGAAATTCTTCCTGGATGGATAGAATGAGCAGGACATTTTTCCATCATCTTTAGCAATGGATTGTATATATAGCAATTTGCTAGGCGCAGCTTAGATGTAGCAAAAGGCTGAAAGTATGGAGCACCCAGTGAGGATTGAACTCATTACTCAGTCGTAACTGATCTAGCAAGACAAGTTTGCTAACCATTTAACCCCATAGAAGTGCTCTAATAATTTTCTAAGCATAGGTTAGATGTGGCACAAGGCTGAAAGTATGGAGCACTCAGTGAGGATTGAATTCACTACTAAGTCATTGATCTAGCAAGACAAGCTTGCTAATCATTGCAGCACATTGAAGTGCTCATGGATTGTACACATGAGTTCTATATCTGGAGTGAACTTAAAACACAACAGAAAACAAAAAATAAATAAATAAAAATTAATTAAAGTGTTGAAAATAACTATAACAATTATAATTATCATGCATTCATACTTTCTAAACCAATGAGAACTGACCACATTTTTCTCTTCCACACACACAAATACATGACATTCCATTAAACAAGAAGTCAGCACACACAGGCCATCAACACATGCATCAACAAAAATTTCAGCTCCTTTTCTTTTTTAAAGACATTATAGTAATATTTATTTCTTAGTACTCAAAAAAAATTTGAGGTAAGAAAACCCTAGACACTTCTTGTATTTTCTCAACTAAATTAACTGGACACTTTATAGAAATTATCACACTTGTTGGCTATGTGGCATGTAGGGGCTTCCTTATTTTACTTGATTTAGCAGCAGCAGCAGCAATGGAAACAATCAGCAGGGTACAGTTGGAAGTCCCAGAACATATAAAAACACCGACCATGCCATGTTCAGTATTTTTTCCACTTCAGCAGCCTCTACATTTACGGCCAACTCTTTTTCACTTTTCATTTTCAGTGACCTCTACCTTCAAGCCCAGTACAAAGAGCTAAATGCAACCCTTGCTGCAGAAGACAAGGCCTGTCTGATTCAAGCTGCCAAAATTGGATTTCTCATTCGTCCCATAGGAACAGGCGAAGAAATATCCCTTCGGAACACCTACCAAAGGAAAACTACACACAACACTTGAGGTGAAGGAGAAGGGCTCTCTAAATAGGTTAACTAATGAGAAGGGTACCCCATAGCCTGATGGAGCCAAGGCCGGTTTTGAATTCAGAGTTTTTCCTTCTCCTAGACTGGTTGCTACACAAGGCTATAGAACCCAGTCTGTCACTATTTTATATTTTTAATTTTGTGCATGTGGGTTTGTTTGGTTTTGATTTTGTCAACTGCAGAATATAGTAGCGTCAGTTGAGCACAGTCCACGAGAAAAATAGTACCATGATACAATTCACTCTGTCAGAAATTTGGAAACGGCATGTTGTACTGCTTGACTTTCGCACCGAAAACTCCAAACATTTCAGAGTGTTTGCATGTCAATTTGAGGACAGTGCAGAAGATTTGGAAAGAGTTAGATGAGTCTAATGGTGATTATGAAGGTGTTTGAAGTATCATGACATTATCATTCATCTTCCACAGGGCTTCAGACTAAATACTGAGGCCTACATCAAGTGCCTTGAGGAGTTAGTGCTGCCCTGAGTCAAGAGGGTGGCTGATAGAAAATCTTATGTCTGGCAATTGGACTCTGCACTATGTCATACAAGCAGAACCCAGTCATGGCTGTCAGACAATATCTGGGGTCACATCCCCACTTAAATCTGGCCACCTAACTCCTCAGACAGCAACCCCTTGATTATTATGTGTGGGGTGGAGTTGAGAGAGACCAACAAAACTCCTTGTAACACCAAAGATGAACTGAAGGCCAGAATTATGGCAGCATTAACCACCTTAAACGAGGAGGCTGTACAGATGAGTTGCAGGAGATTCTGAAGTCATCTGGAGGCCACGGTTGAAGCCCATGGCGATTTTATTGAATGAATTTACTCTTTAATATTTCAAGATGTTTTTGTATAATTTTGGTAAATATGTCTATTAAAATGAGATATCAATGTTATTTTCATTTTTGCATAATTTAGATGACAATTTATCCATCTGTATAAGGTGAACCTTGAAATTACTAATTGGAGTTGACAGCAAGCTGCTACAGGAATTCAGGTCACCCTCGTCCAGAAGGAAAACAATACAGAAAAAGTACACAACCCATTAGAAGACGATAATTGAAACGAAAAACCCATTCACTCCCATCACAAAGAAAAATCTTTGACTAGCATGATTGATCTAAATCTTAAATGTTACCACAAGAAAAAGAAACAACAAATTTTCTTCATACAAAAATGTACCAAATTCCTTACTGAAAAATTATTCAGAGAAATATATTCTTTTATTTTTTTTTCTAAATGTGGTTTTCACTTTGTAGGACCTTCTTTATGCATTATGTTAGTAGCAGTTCGCTAAATCTGTGTTGAAGGTGTTGAATTTAAATATTGTATGCAATAATATAAATTTATTTGTAAAAAGGCATGTTCATTTTTGCTGTTTGATTTAAATGCTGTTGGTCATCCTTAGGCACACAAAATACTAAATTTGTGTAAATCTTTTGTATGTTTATTAAGGGCTGCTGCTGATACTATGTTTATTAAAGACTACTGCTGATACTATGTTTATTAAAAGCTGCTGCTGATACTATGTTTATTAAAAGCTGCTGCTAATACTATGTTTATTAATGGCTGATTCTGGTACTATGTTTATTAAAGGCTGCTGCTGATACTATGTTTATTAAAGGCTGCTGCTGGTACTTATGGTAATTTATGAATAAATTTTATTGTAGCTTTTAAACTCAGCTTGTGTCATCTGTGTCATTTGTTGCGTGCTGATATTTGTTGTCATCTCAAAAATTTGTTTAAAATAATTTTTTGGAGGATTTTTTTTACTAAAACAAATCCTTTAATACAGCATAATTATGTTATGGAAAGTAACTCATATAGAAAAAGGAACAAAAGGTTACTTGGTCATCAAGCACACACAAGAAAAGAAGAAATCTTAATTGGTGTGTAATTAAACAGAAAGAATTTGTATTAGATTAAATTGGGAAGGAAATAAGGTTATTTTAGTGCCTTAATAAACATAGAACCAGCAGCAGCCCTTAATAAACACAGTATCAGCAGCAGCCCTTAATAAACATAGTACCAGTAGCAGCCTTTAATAAACATAGTATCAGCAGCAGCCCATAATAAACATAGTACCAGCAGCAGCCCTTAATAATCATAGTACCAGCAGCAGTCCTTAATAAACATAGTATCAGCAGCAGCCCCGAGGATATAAAAAATAGGCGACACCTTAAGTAACTCTCTCTTCCTGTTTTCCTCCTTTTGAAGTGCATGCTATTGACCTTTCACACTAAAGCAAAAATGGGCTGTGGATGTTTCACACACGAACACACTTAAACAGGCAAGTCATACTCAAATACATTCTATTAACAATTTTCATTGCTGTTGTAGCATACCTACGGACGATAATAGGTATGCCCCCATTACCATAAATACAGTAGTGAATACTGTATGTTGGTCTGGAGTTGGAGATTCATTGTGGAATTTACTTGACTCACTTCTAGCAGTTGACTACTTCTAAGCACCGCTGGTGGATCTTATATGTGTTGTTCTTGTCTTAAGTATTATCATTCATTACCAACCTTTGTGTGATTATTCTATTCAGTAACCTCCCCTAGGTTACAACAGCTGCATATGCAATTTACTTCTAGGAAAAGAAACTCTTAAACTTTCCTTTTGTTATTTTGTTTAATAAATGTTATCTTGCATTGTTAAAATAATCGGTCTTATTTTGTACATGTACCTTTTCATCACCCCATCCTGGGTATGACGATAAACTGCATCTGTGTCCTGAGTAAGGCGATAAACTACGTCCAACAGCAAGGCCTCTGATCAGAAGGTTTTGAGGAGTGTGGAACCACCTCTTAATTACTGGTTTTCCCAGGTCCACCCTGACCCAGGGTGGTAGCACCTGTTAGGGTCCCAGCTATAGGCAAATAGTTAACACTCAGATTACATTCGCGTCCTGGGTATGAGGATAAACTACATCCGCACCCTGGGTATGATGATAAACTACATCCACGTCCTGGGTATGACGATAAACTACATCTAACAGCAAGGCCTCTGATAATACGTTTTTGAAAAAATAATGTTGCCAGCTGTACATTTTTCAGAAAATAATATTACCAGCTATATGTTTTTGACAAAACCAAAATATTACCAGGAAAAAAAAAAGTTGTCGGCATTAAATGACCCATTGAGGTGTTGATATGCCATAAAACAAACCAAACCAAACCTTTTCGTCACCACTATTTCATGTATTGTAAAATATTCTCATGAGAAACCTTACACATTAATTATCGAAGTAGCCACTACACTAAAGTGTAAGACTCACTCAAAATGTTCTTTTGAGTGCCTAAGAAAAGTTAAGCTGGGTAGAGGGAAAGTGTTTGTGAAAACAGGATTTACAATTGATAAGGTCAGAATTCATCTTTGTAAAAGAACACAGTCAAAGTTCACACCTTGTTAATGTTCTGACCTATTAGGTGCTGAGTGGTCATTCGTAGTAAAATTAAACTTCCCTCCATTAATCATCTGAAAGTCCCCTCTCTACCTTCCATCAGCATGGCTGATGCTAACCTCCAGAAAAGTGGCTTGTTGTGCTTTCTTGGGCTGACATGAAGTGGAAAGACTATATTGAATCAATTGCTAGGTCAGCTGCTAAGAAATGTGGTTCACTGTGTCATGTGAGAAAATTTTTCTCTCCAGAATCTATATTACATCTTACTTATTATAAAACGCAGATTGTGTGTGTGTGTGTGTGTGTGTGTGTGTCTGTCTGTACGTTTATATATTGGATCGGATTTCCTACATTTTTCAACAGATTTCAACAAAACTTCACAGGACTGCATAAAATTACCTTGCGGTGGTTCTGAGTGCCAAACATTGGAAAAACACAATTGTTTTTGCACGAAATCAATTTGAAAACACGATTCTGTCGCCAGAATGAAAGGGGGACAACTCATATCGAGTTATACTTATTATAAAACCCAGGTTGTTTGTGTGTGTTTGTTTATATTTGAGATCAACTGATTTCAACAAAACTTCACTTTTTTTTTGGCAGGTAGTGTTTCTTATTGTCTTGCACACTTTTTTCTTTATTTTTACATTCAGAATGCTTTAAAAATTCCATTTACAAGACAATTGTTTATAATAAAATTCTATTCAATCGATAGACTCATAACGATTGAAAACAATGAGTTTGGGTTTGACTAATTCGTAAAAAAAAACAAAACAAAAAAAACTATTTAAGACATGCGTGTCAGTCAACCTTAAACAATAATCTTTGTCAATTTTATTTTTCAGTCTTTATGATGGTCGATATTTGATCTATCTTTTACTGTTACATCCCTGGACAACGCCAGGCTCTACTGCTAGTATCTAATAAGTTTACTGTTTATCCATGCTTAGAATATTGCCGTCACATATTTTTATTTAGTGCTACTGCTATTTATCTTGAGCTTCTTGATAAAATCCAAAGAAGAATCAGCAATATTATCAGTCCTGATCTGGCATCTCAGCTTCAGTCACTTTCCCACTGCTGTAAAGATGCTACTCTGTGTCTTTTCTATAAACACTTTCATGGTAATTGTTTGGATGAGCTCTTTGCTATGGTACCTAGAATTTTTGAATTTAAGCACAGTACTGGACTGGTGTCAAGATCTCATCAATTTACAGTTAAGCTGGCTAAATGTAGCCATAATGTCTATGCTAGCAGTTTCTTCTCTCACACTTTGCACTTGGCTCCATGCTTTCCAGCCAACTTTAATCTGCAAAAATTTAAATGCAATGCCAATCACTATCTACTGTCCTCCTGATTACTCTGTTCTCCTCTGGCTCGTTGTTAATGTTTCTGTTCCTAATTCTTCCACACCCAGTAATTCCTTGTGTCTTAGTGGCTTGCATGGGGTGAAACTGATTTAAAAAATAAAAAGTAGTGAAAAATTTGTGGGTGAGGAAAACTGAATGAGGAATTTTGGAATTTAGGCAAAGGCTTCGTCTGTAATGATTGGAGGCAATTTCAGGACAAATTGTTAATTTTTAATTTTGTTTTTGGTTGGCCACCCGGTGTTTCAAAATCTTCTTCTTCTTCCCCTCAGCTGAAAATGTTAATTGTTAAGGTTGTCCCCATGTCTATATTGACTGCATCTCCAACTGAATGAGTGGAGCCTATGGGTCTTGGTGAAAACCACAATCCTTTCAACCTTGTGAAGTGGCACTACAGAATCACAAAAAAAGAGCAATACCAAATAGCAGGAAAGGCATCACTTGTGGACTTTTTAATGCCAGCAACAGCTAAAATGAATGGCACACGTAACTCAAAGAGAAAGTAATGACAGACTCAAGATGTTGACATTCCACACTATTTCAAACAAAAGGTTAGTAAGGAAAACCTTGTCAATACTGGAAAGAGTGATAACAGCTACTGGACTTGAAAAAAATTATTTTCCTGAAAAATTATTTTCAGAGAAAGATTGTATAAATTTCAACTGAAAATAGTACTGGCTGCTCAGTCAATGAATACTGAATGTTTCCATATAAGGAAATGTCTAATATTACCCTCCCCCTCACAAACATATATAAATATTCTACTCCCTTCAAGATCATGAGAACATGAAACTTAAGTAGTGACTTGAGCAGTCCTTCATTGAATGTTGACATTGTGAGGCATTTTTTGCTCTGTCTAGATACTTCAAGCATTGAGTATTTCAATTAATTTACTGTGTTAGGAACTGCTTGCCTTTTGGTCCTTTTTTTTCTTTCCTTGGTTGGGATTTTTTTCTTATCTAAAGTTTTAGGTCTTTTGGCAAGTTGTCTGTTGGTCACATCACCTTTATTCTACAATCTACATTCAACATCATCACTTGATAAGACACCAGAGGTGTTGAAACAAAATGGCTATTTTTGTAGTGATTTTATAACATATTTATGTTATAATTTTTTAAATAAATAATTATATATATATATATATATATATATATATATATATATTATATATTTTCTGTTTATATATTATTTTTATTGATATAATTTATTTAAGTAAATGCTTTATTTTTAATTAAACAGTATTAATTACATTTACCGACCTGAATGTTTGAGAAATTTTATAGAAAATATGAGCCCAACAGGAATCAAACCTGTAACTCTAATGGTTAATAGTATATCAGATCAAATGATAGTTCCCATTACTATAGATAAATAGCAGGACAGACTGGGTTCTATAGCCTTGGGTGGCAAATCTGAATTCAAAACTGTATGTAGCTCTGGCATAGCACATACTATACAGCTAAAGAAAGGACCATTCTCATTGGCTCAATGATCCCAACAACAGTAGAATGATGATGATGATGATGATGATGATATCTTAAAAACTTTTGACAAGGTGTGTCATAGGAAACTGACACAAAAACTCTCCAGTTTTAGCATCTCTGGAAGAGGAGGGACGGTGGAGTAATGGATAGCATCTTGGATTGAGGAATCAGAGAGCCGAGTTCGAATTCCAGTCAAATCCATTACATTCACTTACGTGCTAATACTCTTGGGAAAGGTGTGAATCCTCTTCTTCTCCCTCCAGCTATGGGTAAATAGCAGGACAGACCAGGTTCTATAGCCTTGGATGGCAACTGGTCTAGGGGAAGGACAACTCTGAATTCAAAACCTGTGCAGGGTCGTTTGGGGACCTTGTGGCACATAGTGCACCAGATTTCTGTAATCGTCCCTTCAGAAAAAGTATGGATGGTCCTGCATGAAACCTTCACCAGTATATTCAAATCTCATGTGCTATACATGCGGGTTGAGGACCGCTTGTGAATTCCAAATTCCCAAAAAACTCTAATATTGGAGCCGGCTCAACCCACCTCATGTGAATGCCGTTACAGGTACAGGTCTCTGGAAGAGTCTATGCAAGTACCAAGTCAGGTTGGTCAATGAAAATCGTTGTAATTGACCAGTCTTCTGAATCCCATGAGAACAATGTTAAAGTCTGCGAAGATTCTCTCCAGAGTCCTGCTCTCTCTCTCTGCTTTTTATTAATGACCTACCTTATAATAACTATCTCACTTGTTGGCTATTGTGGCATATGGGGGTTTCCTTACTTTGCTTGATTCAGCAGTAGCAGCAACAGAAGTAATCAGCAAGGAACAACCAGAAGACCCAGAACTCATAAAAACCCTGACTGAGCCCTATTCAGCCACTTTTCCCTTTTGGTAGCTGTTAACCTTCAAGGCCAACTCTTTTTCCACTTTTCCCTTTCAGCAGCCCCTACCTTCAAGGCCAGCTCAAAGGACTACTCACAACCCTTTCTGCAGGAGACACGAAGCAGTCCTGGCAGCTTGACACAGAGACTTCTCATTCCTTGTGGGAACAAGTGGAGAAACCTCCCTTTGAGACATCTACCCAAAGGAAAAAATACTCACAAAGCTTCCTGCAGATGACCTGTACCAGTCTCCTAGCAGTTTCACACAGAGATTTCTGGTTCCTTGTGGGGACAAGCAGAGAAATCTCCTTTCGCTACACCTACCCAAAAGAAAAACTACTCATAACCTTTGCTGCAGAAGACGCAAAGCTGTCCTAGCAGTTTGACACTTAGATTTCTCATTACGCATGGAAACAAGTGGAGAAATCTCTCTCTAAGAAATATCTACTCAAGGGAAGAACTCTGTTAACTGGGAAACCCAAATTTTTTCTCACAAATGGAGATTCTCCAGAAGCGTTGCAGGTGATTGCAAAGTCATCTGGAGGCCAATGGCGTTTTTATTGAATAAAATTGCTCTTTAATATTTCAAGAAATTTTCGTGTAATTTTGGTAAATGTATCTGTTAAGATGAGACTTCAGTATTATTTTAATTTTCACATAATTTAGAAGATAATTTATCCATTGCACCCTGTAAAACAAAGAGAAGACTTACTGGCCAGTCATAGATGGATGCTTCTCCATTATAATCTGGCACCCTCCATGAAGGTAAAGAAAAAGAGAATATAGCTTTCTCACTACACATACACTCCATTGAAATCTGACACAAGGTCAAGTTTCAAGTAGCATGGTAGCCCATATATACATGGGCTGGGGACAAAAATGTTCATGGTCACTCATCACTTCCCCTTTTAGAGATGCCTCATTTGTCCCTCCCAAGGAGAGTTTAATGCCTGGAGTGATGAACCCAAGATTTGAGTATATAATATTATTTCTAGCTCTCTCCCTACTCCAGCCCAGCTGAGCCAGATTATGGATGTTGGTGTAGAATGTTGGTTTTTACATTTAAAATGAACACACACACTGTTTTGGAAAGTTTATTTTCTTTTATATGAATACAAATTGTATACTATTTACATTATTCAGACTATTGTCCTCATCTTTGTTACCATATTTATCACAACATTTCGACCGATGTACACTCCGGCCTTCTTCAGGTGGTTGGAATGTTGAACTGAACCCTTTATTTCACTCGCTGGGGTAGACTGTTCTAGTTCCACGTGCCATGTCTAATGGATGTCAGTTATCTCCTGTTAATTCCCCTCTCCAAGTTCTTCACTGCCTTAAACAGGTATTGAACTCATAACTCTTTGGGTCCTGTCACGTGATCTAACCAACACCTTTATCCACTGTTCCACATGGCGCATAAAGGATAAAGGCGCTGAGGACAAAGCGTGAGGACAATAGTCTGAATAATGTAAATAATGTACATAATACCTCATCTCAGAATATAGACAGATACTGAAGAAGACCGGAGCGTACAACGGCCGAAACGTTGTAATAAATATGGCGACAAAGATGAGGACAATAGTCCGAATAATGTAAATAGTGTACATAATACCTCATCTCAGAAATATAGACAGATACTGAAAGGCCAAAACGTTGTAATAAATATGGCGACAAAGATGAGGACAATAGTCCGAATAATGTAAATAGTGTACATAATACCTCATCTCAGAAATATAGTATATATAAAATTGTATCTTTTGTCTGAATTTCTGGTATGAGGAGTTATCATTATTTACACTATTTATATTGAGACTATTGTCCTCATGACAAAAGTTAGAATGCAACTAGTGTAAATTGTATCCTTCAACAGAAATCATAGCTTGTGGTATGTTGAAACAAAGATAGAGAGGGGGGGGAGAAAAGGAGAGCGAGAGAGATAGAAGAAGAAAGAAGAGGATAGAAGGAGAGAAAGACCTCTTCTTCTTGGTAGCAGGCACTTGTCCTGATTAATTCTTTGGTGATTATCCTCCTTTCTGGAGAAAGGATAGAGATAGATGATCTCAAAACCATCGTTTCTGGGTTTATATTAAGTTTGGTAAGTAAGTTTGTTGAGTGCTAGTAGGATTGTCCTTTGCTTTGGTACAGGGTCTTTGATCTTTTGTTTATCCAAGTGTCTGGTTTCAGAAACAAAGTTTGCTGATTGACCTATCCTTAAGAATGTCGGTGTTGATGCTAATGAGGTGTTAAGGAGACAATAAGTAGGTGATACTTTTCAGGGGATTTAAGTAATATTTTTATTTTGTTTATTAAACTTTGCCTACTACTACTACAAGGTAAGCCAGACAAAGGAAAAAGAAGAAGGTTTCCAAAGTCGCTGGTCAGCTGCTGCTGCTATGTATATCCACTACGGCCTATCTGTGACTGTTGTTGCGCCATAAACAAATTCAAAACTAAGCTCAAGGATCCTTCGAATTGAGATGCCTCACTTTGAAGTAATGGTTAACAAGGCTGGTCTGGTTGATTCTTACCACTGAACAATAAGTTCAATCCTCATTGATACAAAATTTGTTGTAAAATCAACCAACTTTACTAAATAGGTACCTCAGTGCGAATTAATGATTACTGAGGTTATTCTGGTTGACCAATAGTAGTGAGTTTGCTCCTCACTGGCTGACCTATACAAAAATTGTCATTAAATAAAACATTTTTAAAGTGTTGAGAGCTCACAAAATCAACCACCTTACCTATTCTGTAAAGTGACAATTTACAATATAAAAGAATACTCTTTACTGCAATGATGAAAGATAATGTTCATATTTTGAGAACTGGGCCAGGTTGACTTTTCAGCACCCCCTTGTCTATATTTCTTGCTGGTGTTAGAGGTAAGTGTTTAAGCCCAGCTATATGTGCTGTACTTTCTAAATACTAAGTTATACTTGTTGAATTCAGAGGGTTTTTCTTTTCTTTTTTTTTGTTTCTTTTTAATCACACTCACCTCGAAATTATCTTGTCAAATGAATTTTCTTTTGATAAAAATTTAGAGATATCTAAAAAAAAAAAAAAAAGATAACACAGAAATAAACAATAAAATTATTAAATTAAAAATGATACATTTCAGAAAATAATCATTTCAATTCTGTAGACATTTTCTCATGGTTTAAAAAATTAAGATCTAGACGATGATTTGAAAATATTAAATGCGACATCATCTGTGAGATGAACGAAGCATTTATTTTATTTAATTTATGACAATAGATTTTGATTTATGAGCAGCAGGGAAAAAAAAAAGTCGGGCTCGTCCGGGATTCGAACCCGGGACCTCTCGCACCCAAAGCGAGAATCATACCCCTAGACCAACGAGCCACATATAGCAGCAACTCCTAAATTTTCTTATCTATTCCTAATACAATGACCCACTTCCAAAGTTCAGCTGTTAAAATTTAAAGTTTTTTTTCTTTTTTTTTTTTTTCAGGTTAATATTTCTGAATTCTAGTACATTCTTTATTATTTATATTCGCATGTATTCAAAAAGAATTTTAAACAAATTTAATTAATAAATTTAAAAATCCAAATTAAACGTGTTTTTTATTGTATCTATTCCTTTATTCTTCTCTTCTTTTTTTAGGCGCAATGCTGAACTTTAAAAACGGAACTTAATGTTGAGTCTCACTTTTTCATTTAATTAAATCGTGTATACTTAGACATTTAATATTATTATATTCTTCTGTGTTGTTAAATAATATATGAAATTACTGAATAATTCTAGCTAGGCTTAAGTAAACGATCCACTGGAGGTACATTGCAAGGATTGAATTTTTACAATTACAAATTACTTGCTATGGAAGCTCAACAGTGATATATCTAGTCATTCTTCGTCTCATCGACTGAACTCAAACTATAATAAGAATTAATAAAAAAAATAAATATAATTGAAATGGATGAAGAAATGTAATCAGAATAAAAATTATAGAAATAATATTGAATGAAATCTCACGCATACAACGAACTGTCAGAAGATCTTTCTTTTCTTTTCTTTTTTTTTATTGCAAAAAAAATATATATAAAAATTACGTCTCCGGAATTCCCTCATCGTAGATCCAAACAAATGATTATGCATGTAAAATCCACAAAATTATCGATATGATTTTTCTTTATTTGTTGAAATTATCTCCACAACGCAATAACGAATAATACGTTTAATTTTTAAGCGGTAACAAACTGATCGTAACGACATTGGCATAGTGAGCGCAATTGAGGCAAGGCACAGAAATTTAACGAATCCATCTCTCACTCTCTCTCACTCTCACACACACACACACACACACACACACACACAAAAAAAAAAAAACTCAAAAGACAAAATCTCAGCCTCTTATTTCCCCAAAAATGGACATAATAAGATTAATTAATTAATAAGATTTAGGTGTTCTGTTAATTAAAACGTAAAAAGTTCATTCGTCAGTAAGGATAACGTATGATTCGATCATTCATAAATATTAAAATTAAATTGTCCTTTTTTTTTCTTTTTAATATTTTTCACCTTGTACGTAGAGTAAAAAGGGTTAGGAGGCATATGTGGGGAAGATAGACTTGAGCAGATTAAGATTGTAGCGATCGAGGAAGCATCCTCTTGGGAGTATGTCCCACAGACCTGCTCGAAATGTGCATACATGAAAAGGAAAATAAATTCGTGAGCATGAAATAAGATACTGTCACATTGTGTTTATCATCTCAACTTGATATTGGAATGTATATATTGGTTTGATTGATTCGTTTTTTACGGTTTATCAACCCATTGCAGGTTATTTAATGTTGAAAATATTTTTAGATTGTAAGAGTTTTCTTTTTTTTTGGAGATAATAATGGTTCACTGATTCAAGTTAATTAGTAAATCATAGCTGTGGGGAGAAGAGGTGGTTCATACCTTTCGTAAGGGTATTTGCATGTAATTAATTATAACAAACCCAACTGAAACAAATATAACAAACCCAAGCTTAAAAAACCTGGTATTCTCACCTATCTAGGTACTGAACAGGCTCAACGTTGCTTAACTTTACTGATCATACAGGAACCAGTGTTTCAACACAAGGTGGCAGTATATATTGAATATCGTAAATATAAATGTGTATATTTGATTGTCTTGATTTAACATTAAAATTTAGATTAAAAAGTTCCTTGAACTTTCATTGTTAAATTTGTTTCTTTCTATATTTAAAGACTTTTATTTATGAGACTGGGATTTTTTTCGCTGGGTTTTCATCCTGTTATCAAATTTATCTATCTGCCTAACATAGTAACAGACAGCAGAAATTGTGACAAAGAATTCCACAGAGACATAGGAACAGTAAAAATTTTATATATATATATATCTTAAGATATGTATTGTTTATACTTTATTTTTATAGATACAAATATTTAAGTAAATGCTCTGTTTATAATTAACATCATTTACTGGCCTGAATGTCAGAAATTTCATAGAAAATATGTGTCCTCCAACAGGAATCGAACCCGTATCCTACACAGAACCATCATATAACCTGACGTACTATACAATTTAGCTACAGAGGAAGTATCTGATTAGCAAGGTCGAATTACTCTGTAGCATAATTTCTATGAAAATTTCCTGGACATATTTATTTATTTACATACAGATATTTATTTATATCTGCATGTTAATGTGTACATAACTACATAAATATTAAAATGCAAGTACACACACATATAAATGTGCATTTATTCTATGCTTAAAAAATTTATATATATATATATATATATATATATATATATATATATATATATATATGTTTGTATAATTTATTATAGTAATTAAAACAAAAACATGTTGAAAATTGCTACAGCTTTCATGTTTCAGCACTAAGTTGTGCCTCTTCAGGTGATGCCAAATAATATTAAGCTCTACTCTGTATTGAGCCCTTTTTTAAAATTAAATTCTACAGACAGTGGAATTATAGTCCATTTGTTTTTATCTCATACTTGGATATATATATATATATATATATATATATAGAGAGAGAGAGAGATAGATAATATTTATTCAAAATTATAACATATGCATGTTATAGCATCACTACAAAAATTGCAGTTTTGTTTCAACATGGCTGGTGTCTTATCAAGTGTTGGTGTTGAAAAATCAAATTTGCAATCAACACCATCATTTAATAAAACACCAGTTGTGTTGAAACAAAATTGCAGTTTTTGTAGTGATGTTATAACATGCATATGCTATAATTTTGAATAAATATTATCTATCTTGTTGCGGATCAGTTTTAATATTTTATATTACTAGGATCTACTTGGATTATATACAAATGGATTTATTACCTTTACTATGCATATATATATATATATATATATATATATATATATATATATATATATATATAATACCAATTGGTAATTTGTAGGGATAATTCCAAGGAGGATATTAATCCAAAGAGAACTCAATGTAAGTGATGTGATGGAATAACCTGCCACCCCCATGAGTTGCGGCACTATAGGTGGTAACCACCTATAAGTATCCGTAAGGACAGTGGATGGGAGTGTCAAGCTGGGATCTGCAAGACTAGTGGCCTTCCGATAGCAGCACACACACAACTGTACTGATTTGTGACGACCGTGCGCATAACTGTTACTCCCTTGCTTGTTGTATTGGTTTCTACAATAAACCTGTTACTATTTATCCACTGTGTTTGTCCATTCCATATTCCTATTAGCACGGAATATAACAGTAACAAGGCAATATAATAATAATAAGTAAAAACAACACTTAATTACACTATTTACATTATTTGGACCATTGTCCCCATCTTTGTTGCCATATTTATTAATCAAAGACACATGGCACAGTGGATAAAGGCGTTGGTTAGATCCAGTGACAGGACCCAAAGAGTTTGAGTTCAATACCCGGTTAAGGCAGTGGAGAACTTGGAGAAGGAAATTAACAGGAGATAACTGCTGACTGACATCTAGTTACTAGACTATTCTAGTTCCATGTATTAAATATGGCATGTGGAACTAGAATAGTCTGCCCCAGCGAGTTAAATAAATGGTTCAGTTTGACATTCCAACCATCTGAAGAAGGCTGGAGTGTACAACGGCCGAAATGTTGTAATAAATATGGCAACAAAGATGAGGACAATAGTCCGAATAATGTAAATAATGTACATAATACCACATCTCAGAAATATAGACAGAAACCCTTAATTAATATGAATAAAAGTTTGTCACTTAGCTGAATGATGTTACCTTCAGCATTCCAACTCGAGAGTTTCGTAGATGAACCTGTCCATCGACTCTGGGTAGGTATATAAACCAATAGATCAAAAAATTAAATAAATGTACATATATGAGGGCTGATCAAAATTACTGGGGCTGCTGGTTTGGTAACGTATGTACAGTGACACAGATTGAACTTGAATGCTGTTGCATATGAATACTAAGTTACAACGTTCTCATTCACTTCTGTTGTTTTTAGCAGTGCTTGGAAGGTAAGTGTGTAGAGTGTGGTCATCTCATCTCATCATACCACAAAGGTTCCACCAGTGACCAAAACTTGTGCAGCAGTTTTTGGCCAAGACCAACATTCCCCAAGTCCAACAACCACCATATTCTCTAGAACTCGCCCCTAGTGATTTTTTTCCTCTTCAAAAATCAAACCCCACTTGAAAGGAACAAGATTTTAAAATATTGAGGAAATTCAAGAGAATGCAATGAAGCAGCTGCTTGCTATCCCCAAAAAAGGGTTTTCAGGAATGCTTTCAACAATTGAAATGACGTCAGATAAAGTGGGTGGCTTCAGAATAGGACTACTTCAAAGGAGATTAAATGCAGAATTGATATGTGTTGTAGTTTCCTTTTTATAACATCAGTTGTGATAATTTTTGATCAGACCTCATATATATGCACACACATATATGCTGTTCGATAAAAGTGACTCACCTGATTTATTTTACTAAATGTTCTCTTCTCCGATGAAAACGAAGTTGGGCTAAAATTCAAAGGATAAGCGATCTAAAAATCTGAAGAAGAAGAAAAAGCTCTTTGAATTTAGCAGTAAATACTGTCAAGCATCCGTTCAGTATAATGTTCTGGGGATGCTTTTCTTTTCATGGAACTGGTTTCTTAAAACCTATTGAAAAAATACCCCAGGATGCAAAAAGTACAAAGAGAATTTTAGAGTCTTGTCTGCTCCCTTCTGCTGAAAGGTTGCAAATCAACCCCACCAAGGTAATTTTTATGCAGGATAATGCTCCCTGTCACAAATCAAAATTGATGAAGGAAGAATTATGACATGGGCGCCCCAATCTCCTGACCTCAACCCCATAGAAAACATATGAAGCATGTTGCTCAACTTCTTTCTCGAGAGCCTGTACTTTATAATGCTAAAAGTGTGATTGGTTCTGCACAAGCCTTCACCAATATAAACAAATGATTTGTGAGGATTGTCTGGTTGTCGGTTTCTAGGAAATATATGTCAAAATTGACAGGAGAGTCCAGTATATATATATATATATATATATATATATATATATAAAAAATTTGAAGATATAACTGGAGTCTTCCAGAAAATTTATTAAGAGTAACTTTACCAGTTTCACAGTTCTATGACTTTCAAAACATGCAAAACAGATTATGGCATAGCCACACATCGCTCACTGGGGTAGACTGTTCTAGTTCCACAAGCCATGTCAAATGGATGTCAGTTATCAGTTATCTCTTGTTAATTCCCCTCTCCAAATTCTCCACTGCCTTAACCGGGTATTGAACTTACACTCCTTGGGTCCTGTCACTGGATCTAACCAACGCCTTTACCCAAGGAGTGTGAGTTCAATACCCGGTAAAGGCAGTGGAGAACTTTCAATGGTCCGAATAATGTACATAATACCTCATCTCAGAAATATAGACAGATACACACACACATATATATATAAATATATATATACATATATAAAAATATATATATACATACATATAAATATATATTTATATATATATATATCTATATACATATATATAAATATATCTATATGCATATATATAAATATATATATATATATATATATATAAATATATCTATATAAATATATCTATATAAATATATATATCTATCTATATAAATATATATCTATATAAATATATATATAAATATATCTATATAAATATATATATCTATATATAAATATATATATCTATATAAATACATATATCTATATAAATACATATATATATATACATATATATACACATATCTATCTATCTATCTATCTATCTATATATATATATATATATATATATACACACATATATGCATGTTTCATTAAATAATATAGACAAGTTTTATCTATTTATTTTATGCAAATTCCTTTCATCTTGTCTGTTTCATTATCATTGAAAGATGAAAGAAAATCAACATATTGATACATGTTTAAATCCTATCTAAGCTTCCGGCTTACATAAGCCATCATCAAAGATGACAATAACATTACAATATATTAAACAATACACAGACATAACAATAATGATAGTCTGTTTTTGTTTGCATGTAAGATTTCCAAGCAACGACAAACTCATGCATATAAGACGCTTGAAACAAAAATTGCACCGTGGCACATGACCACGCGAGAGTGAAAATGAGAAGTGTTAAGTATGGGAAACCATTGGTATAAACGAATGGCTTCTGTTTTCAATTATAGGCATTTGAGTATATTTGTGGAGTTTTCATAGTTTATTTTGTTCAGGTTAGGTTTCAACTGATTTACAATAAACAAAAACTAAAAATTCTTGAAGCTACATACATAAAACAGTTGAAACTTAACCTGAAGAAATCTTTTTTGATTATTCACCATATTGCTTTGTACAAATACATCAAGCTGTCTTTTTGTGGATCAATTTTAATATTTTTATATTACTAGGACCCAGTTTGGATTATACACCCACGGAATTTATTTCACCATTACTATATATATATGTGTGTGTGTGTGTGTGTGTGTGTGTGTGTGTGTGTGTGTGTAAAAATTCAGTATAAATAAAATATATCTGTAAAAAAGACAATATATATATAAAGACAAAATGAAAACTTTTCTTTAGCAACGTTTCATCTTCTGATGGACTTTATCAAGGCAAATATAAGGATTTTATTTTGTGACAAGTAATTATAAACAGAAATAAAAATATCATTAGGTTTTTTAAATTTAATAATGCTTATAAATATTATGTTAATTTTGAAAATCCTGAAAATCTATGGAGAATGCTAAGTGTTGTAATTTAATGCCTAATAAACTGAGTAAATGTTGTTTTTGAATTTTTAATTTATTTGTTTATATTTATTTACTTTTTTAATGTAATTATTATTTTATTTTAATTTAATAAAATATTTATGTAATTTACTCAGAAATTTAGAAACGGCATGCTGTATGGCTTGGCATTTGCACTGGACACTTCAACACGAACATTTCAGTGTTTGTGTGTCAATCTGAGGACAGTGCAGAGAATTCAGAAAGAGTTGGATGAGTCTAATGGTGATTACAAAGGTGCAGCAGCTCGTAAAACTCACTCTGATCATTCTGATATGAAAAGAATTCCTGAATTTGTTGGTGATGGCCTCAGACTCAACACGGAGGCCTACCTCAAGTGCCTTGAGGAGGTAGTGCTGCCCTGGGTCAAGAGGGTGGCTGCTGAAAGACCCTATGTCTGGCAACAGAACTCTGCAACATACCACACATGTACGATAACCCAGTCATGGCTGTCAGACAATTTCTGTGACTACATCACTCCTTATATCTGGCCACCTAACTCCCTAGACTACAACCCCCTTGATTATTATGTGTGGGGCACAGTTGAGTAAGCACCCAACAAAACTCCTTGTAATACCAAAGATGAACTGGAGGCCAGGATTATGGCAGCATTCACTAACTTAAACAAGGAGACTGTCCAAAAGAGTTAAAGGAGATTCCGAAGTTGTCTGATGGCTGTGGTTAAAGCCAATGGTAATTTTATTAAATAAATTTACTCTTTAGTATTTCAAGATATTTTTGTGTAATTTTAGTAAATATATCTGTTAAAATGAGATATCAGTGTTATTTCTATTTTTTGCATAATTTAGATGACAAATTTATCCATTGTACCCTGTAGTTATATAGTTTCAATCTGTCAAAAAGCATTAATGTCTATAATAATAATGTTTTGTACCCCCATAGACTGTCAAAAATTTAAATGCAATGTTAATCCTTATCCTTTTTTTTTTTTTTTAAATTTTGTGTTCTTTTATTGTCCTTAATAGTAGTTTTTCTCATATTATCTAACTTTCAGTAACTTCTTGTACCCTAGTGGCTTTATTGCCTTACTTGGGGGTGAAATGATGAAAAAAAAGTAGGTATCAATTTGATACTGAATATTGATATTATAAGCAGGATGCCATTTCTAAATTGATAACAAAACAATATTTTTGATTCTGACAAGTATTTCAGGAATTTCTAAAGAATGCTAATCAACAAAATGTATTTTTCACCACAACATTTTCATTATTATTTATAAGTGGACCAGCCTATTTAAGTCATGGCAATAAATTCACAGGAAGAAAAGTCCCAATTTTGGCTAAGAAAGAAAAAAGTCTATTAATTTATGGTGACCAGTAATAAAGTAATATTTCTGTCAGGTACTTCACGAGTTTGTGGATCTGCTTTGTTTGCAACAGAAATTCATAGAAATTGATTCAACCTCTAAAAATGCTTTCTAACAATGCTATCATCACATATTCAATATATTTCATAGTTAGGGAGTCCTAATATCCTATAAGACCCAATTTTCTAACAATGCTATGGTCACATATTCAATATATTTCATAGTTAGGGCATCCTAATATCCTATAAGACCCAATTTTCTAACAATGCTATGGTCACATATTCAATATATTTCATAGTTAGGGCGTCCTAATATCCTATAAGACCCAATTTTCTAACAATGCTATCGTCACATATTCAATATATTTCATAGTTAGGGCGTCCTAATATCCTATAAGACACAATTTTCTAACAATGCTATCGTCACATATTCCAATATATTTCTTAGTTAGGGAGTCCTAATATCCTATAAGACACAATTTTATGTGAAGAAAGTCTTAAGTTAAGAACACGGATGCTTTTTAATTTTTAAAGGTTGCACCAAAACATAAACAAACTATGGAGATCGTATAGGAAGATAGATTAAGTCATAAAAATGTTTTCTAACAATGCTCTGGTCACATATTCAATATATTTCATAGTTAGGGGTCCGGATTTAGATGAGGAGAGTCCCTAGGCTATTCCACTTGCGACGCCCCTTCAGATCTCCAATTCTCATAAATAGAGGAAAATGGAAGAGTTAAAAATTAAACAATTTGAGGAAAGCTGAGGATGACGATGGTTGTTTAAAAATACTTGACAGCATGTGTAAGAAAGGCCTATAAGTGCCACAAAAATGTTATACACTTTGGCTGGAGGTCCCCCCAGATTTTGAGGCCCTAGGCTTCAGCCCAGGGTTGCCAGATTGGCTTTTCTGATGCCAAATTTCTGAAATCTGGCTTTTTTTATATAGAGAATTGATTTGGCATCTTTAGCTTTTTTTTTTACATGCTAAAATATATAATAAACAGTATATTACAGCTGCTATGCTACAATCTTTGAATTTTTTTATATCCTCAGTGATGTGCCTGAATTATGGGAGGTTTCAGCCCTTTTTATCATTATATGCTTAATCCAGAAGGGGAAAGGGCTTCCAGAAATTTATTGTTAAAAAAAAAAAAAGAGTAATATTCTTTTGCATACCTATGCCAATTTCATAAGCCCATCAAAAGGAAGACATTTCTTTTTCATAATTCTCTATCATATAGATAAATAAACTAATTATCATTTTTCCTGGTCTTTCACATGTTCGACCCACTTCTCTGATGATTCTTTCATAAGTTATATGAAGTTCTTTAGATTGAAAAAAAAGACTTATGGATACACATACTAAAAAAAATGAATAATTTTTCTATCATTAGATTTATTTAAGTTAGTAAAAAAAAAAAGAACTTTTCAATGAAAAAATTTAATATTATTAAAATTGTAAAAAGAAAACATTAAGAAAAAACAGGATTTTTCCAGTGAGTCAGACTGGTTTGACTTTTGTTAAATAAAATGAAATAAATTAAATTTCCGAATTTACAGCTAAAAAAAAAAAAAATCACTATAGAACTGAAATAAAGTGATTTCATTATAAAATGCCTAAAATCCCACTAATTAATAAATAAATAAAATCTTATGTTTATTTGGCTTTTTTTCTGGCTTTTTATAAAAAAATTTAATTTGGCTTTTTTTTTTTCTGTCGTGTCTTTTTTTTACGTATTATTTTGCTTTTGATAAAAACTTTTAATCTGGAAACCCTGCTAAACCTACATGTAAAAATCCGTTACTGCTAGTATTCCATTAAAGAAAACCTCACTTTATTAGAAGAAAGTCTCAATTTGACATCAAAATTTGAATTAAAATTTACTTGAATTTTCAATTTATGTATGAGACTGGGATTTTGTCTACATTTTTTGGGGTTAAGAAGAGGCTGGAATGTTGTCTGTTGTGTACTACTAACTAACTTTGTTGCCCTGTTTTGTTTTTTCCTGTGACTATTGTAATTTTTTTTTTTTACCTGTGACTTTTTTTTTTACATTTATGTACCCAAGTAATTTTCTTTGGAATAATATTTCATACTTGTTCAACTCAATTCTTTTTTTTTTGTCTCAAGAATGGACATATGAAGGAAGAGTTAAAAACTGAGGTCAACAAAAAGAAAACTGGGCGATGACGTTTTCGTTTGCTTTCATTGACAAAATTTGCATTCCCATTCATACACCATTTCGGGTACCACTTGTTTTTTGTTTTTTTTAAACGTTTTAGTTCTGGGTCAAAGCACTAATGAGACAGCTTTTATCCTTCAACCCTGCACAAAATGAATGCCGCCGCATGCTGATAATTTTCAACGTATTTTAAACACTATTACTTTTTTTTTTTCAATCGATCGTACGTTGTGTGTTGGTGCAATTGGAGACTGCTGTCCAATTTCATTGTGCATTGCGTGATGGACAAGAAAACTAAACAAATAAAATACCGATCAAATAGTGGTTTCAAGGGAGACAATCCATTTAATCCAGGGGCACATAACTCTAGCGTCCTTCAGCGTCAACGGTGTAAATCCCCGGTCGTAAGAAAAAGAAAGGTCAAAAATCTGCGCGGCATGGCTTCGCATTATCGCAAATTCCTGCAACTTTGTAAGAATTGGCCTACGGATCCTTCAAAACCTCAAAAAAAAACTTGGCTGTGTTCATCCATAAATTTGAAAAAAGTCGCTGAGTCCTTCAGACATGGTGACGCTACTCACATTAGGGACCATCAGGCCTGCGATGCTATCTACGACTCTCTACAAAGAATTAACTCGAACGTTTACAAAAACAAATATTTGCTGTCGAGAAATTACGAAACGGCAGCTTGTCGAGCCACAAGGGAAGAATGTTCCAGGGTTCTGTCAGTCGAAGGAATGAGTGTGATTCAGGAAAATGAAGAGTCGGTGTTAACCAAATTGAAGCAGACCATATTTGCTGAAGATAAGAAATCTGTAGTAAAAACTAAAAAAAAGTAAGAACTTTAAGAAGGTTGATGAAAGAAACGGGAGAAAGAGACATTGTCGAAATTGTTACTGTTGATTCGTTTCTAAAAAGGTTGAAAGTTTGTTTTGTTTTTTATCAATTAAATTAAATAAATACTAAAATTATTTTTTATAAAATCTCTTTTTGATTTCATTGTTATGGTGAGGGGCGTACCGCCTTTGAATGTACCTGCAAATATTTTCTAAAAAAAACGTGCATAGAATGTCGAGAGAGGCCCCAAGCTTGATAAAAACTAATTTTCATCATCAAAATTTATTTAATAGTAAAGACTAATGTATTTTTTTTTTTTTATGGTATATTTTCATTTTAACACCCGAGCGTCATTTACTGCTGAACTATTTTCTTTCAGAAATTAGTACGCGTTTCCATAAAGCGATTGTTTTTTGTACTTAATGTAAGAATAAAGTTAACTTTCAAATATATGTAAACATCGACAAATAAAAGAATAACAAAAAGAAAAAAAAAAAACCTAACCCTAATATGAAAGTTAACTTTATTCTTTTTTTTAAAAAAAAAAAAAAAAAAAAAAAAAGAATAACCAAAAAAAAAAACCTAACCCTAATTTGAAAGTTAACTTTCTTCTTTTTAAAAGAAAAAAGAATAACCAAAAAAAAAAAAAACCTAACCCAAATTTGAAAGTTAACTACAAGGAATTACTGTGAAGGGAGTAAATAGGCCCAAATTGTATACGTCTACCAACATAATTCAGCACTTAATTACTTATCAATGAGCCGGTAAGGGATGACAAAAAGAGCGAGAAGAAGATCAATGTTTTTCTGGTCGTTAACATCCAAAAAGGTAGGTTTCTTTAATATCTAATTGTTGATTTGAGTTCAGCATATACATTTGCATGGAAATAAGACTATTTTGGAAAAGTTTGAAGGGATAATAGCACTCGGGTGTTGAAATTAAAATTTACCTTTTTAATTATCTTACTAATTTTTTAAATTCTTTCTAGCACGTTTGAAATTTTGGTTAAAAAAATCTTGTTTTTAAGCCAAAGATTATTCGAAATTTAGCAACTTTTGCAGTAAAAAAAATGTTGATTTGAAAATACTTGCAAAAAACCAATAATTGTCGGATTTTAATTAATTCTTTCATGAGTAATTCACAAATGAATTAAATTATTTTTTAAATTTATAGAAAATCTTGGTAAATTTTTTTTTTTTTTTTTTTTTGTTATCAGATCTCCACTAATTTTATGAAAAATATTTTACATCTGTTATCTCCACCTAATTTTATGACATTTTGAGAAATTAAATTTTCAGACACTTCATATTTAAATGCAAGATTCCTTGAAGAATTCAAATCATCAATTTGTTTTTGTCAAACAAAAATCTTGTTTGAAAATCTGATCTGAATCCCCCAAAAAATAAAATCTAATAAAATTATATATGACATTTTATTAACTAATTGGAAAACCTTTTTCTTTATTGATTTAAATAAGATAAGGACCCTATTGTCTTCAGAAAAAAATTTTTCCAATGAATAATGAATTTTTAGAAGAATTGTTTTCATTTTTATAAAATTTTAATCAGAATAATTTATTAAGTTTTAATCTTGTAAAATTCTGTATTAAATTCAAAACTATTTTAAAATCTAAATGAAAAATCATCAAACAGCAATATTTTTTAAATAATTTTGAATTTTTTTTTGTATAAAATATTCCAATTTTTTTAAGATATGGATGTCCCACATGTTTTACATTATCAAAAAAATAAAAGATAACTATCTGCAATTTATTTTTCAAAATTTCTAAAAATCATTAAAATTAAACACAACATTATTTTCCAAATTTTCAAAATTTTAAACTTTAAAATTTAAATTAAAAGGTGCATTTTTCATTTTCTTTTCATTAAATGTTTTTATTTTAAATATTTATTTTAGTCTGAACATCAACAATTAAATAAACAGCTTTTAGTAGTTTTTACTTTTTTTTAAAATTTATTTCTGCAATTTTAAAGTTGTATAATTCACCTTTCAAATTTGATTAATTATACTTTGAACTGAAAATATTCCTCAAATAGTTTTTTTTTTTGTATTTTATTTTTGGAAAATTTTTTTTAGTAAAGGCATTAGATTGTGATGAAAGGATAAAAAATATTCAAAATTGATGGGTGTATGAATTAATTTCAATTGACTGTATAACTTAAACCTTTTAATTAGTTTTATGGATACAAAGTCTTTTGCTTATTGTTAATTAAATTTTCCATCCTTAAATTCAAATCAAAATAAAAGGATCTGAATTACAGATAAGTAGACATTTCAAATGTCAAAGAAATATCTAAGCCAATGTTTAATTATCTGTTAACACAATGAAATGTTTAAAAAAGGAATTAAATTAATTTATATAGAAAAAATATTTTTTTTTTTTTAATAATTTAAAGTGTTCTGTATACATTCAGTATACAAATTGAACTCCATCAAAAAAAATGTATAGCAAATTCAAAAATCTCTTAAAATCTATTCCTTTAAGATAAAGGTTGTTTTTGAAATCTTTAACTGTCAGAGGCTGAAAAGTAATGTTCATTAATATGATAAAATATTCAAAATGTTAATAAAGGAAACAAATGGATTTCTGTCCTTTCCCAAGGTTATTATTCCTTATAAATGAATGTAATGAAGCCAAATGGAATTTGAACTCTCTTCTTTCTCATTCTAAAATGCTATTTCATCAAAGGCATATGTCTGCATTATTGATAAAATATTCCAAGGAAATCAATGTTTGAAAAACAAATTTATTTGATGAAATTATATGCCACCTATTTGCATCATCAAAATCTTTTTTTTGATTTGATATTTGATATAATTGTTTATCAAATTAATATCATCCTTTTTTTTCAATTTAAAATAAAATATTCAGGGCAAGACAATAATAAAATAAAAACAAACATTTTAGGTAAAATTAATTAAATATTTGTATTTGCAAAATATGTTCAAATGTGATTCAAATATAATCTTTATCAAATGTAATTCTCTTCAGTTGAATTAAAATAAAATATTCAGGTTGTTGATTCAAAAAATTTTTATTTTAAAAAAAATATATGCTTTTCTATTTGGTCCATAAAATGTTCTGATGGTTACAAAAAAATTTCATTTATCAAATGTATTCACTGACCCTCTTTTGTTTGATTGAATATTCAGTTCATTTAAGTATAAAAATAAAATTTATTTTAGACAAAATGTATCTTTATCTATTTGAATGAAAAATGTTCCAAATTGATATAGAAATTTTCAAAAAAGCATCAAAAAAATATCTCCTTAATTTTCTTTTTGTCATAAAATTTCAGATGGTGATGATAATTTCTAACTAAAAAAAAATTTATTTTAAACAAAATTGTTTATCTATTTGGATGATAAAGTCATTTCATTATGTGATACAAAATATAATCTTTATCAAATGTAATATCTCTTTAAGCTCAATCTGATTGTATATTTCTAGTGAGATAAAGCATCTTCAACCAAAACTGTTACAAAAAAATATCCAAATCAACTTCTTAAATGGTGATCAAATGCAATATTGGCACTCAGGATTAAATTCCTGTTCAGTCATTATTTGTCCTAATCTCATTAAAATATTCTGAATGTATTACCATAAAAAAATAATCTTTTTTTCAAATGCAAATTCTCTTTAAAATCAGCTAAATAACGTCTTTTAAATATGGTAAAGAATATAGACTAATGTTTGTCCAATGAAATTCTCCCTATAGCAACTAGATAACATGTTCGAATGAGATAAAACCCAAAATAAATAATATGCAAATTGTGTGAGCTTTACCTGTAATAATATTACTTGATAATATATATATTTTATATATATATATTATTCATTCTATTAAAAAACACAAAGTCCAAATTGTTTTTAACAATATTTTTGATTTTTATTTATTCTTTTTTTTTTTTTAAGTATTTTTATTAAACAAGTTTAATACTGTTTATTATAAACAGAGGGGTTACAGAAATATTTGTATCTATAAAAAGAATGATGAAGAAGGATGAAAAAAAATCAATATCTAAGATATATTGACATTCTTTGAATAATTGTTGAAAGAAAAAATACAAATAAATTTTATATACAGTACTTAGACACATCCCAGAACTGCATGACATGTTGGGTTAACCTTGTGTTTACTGTTTACATTTAGTTTCATTTCAACAGTGAAAATGGATATTTTAAAATGCCATTTATTTGTAGTTATTAAATTCATTTCAATTTTTGGAAAAGTTTGAAGAAAGTTGAACAATAAGAGCTACATGTCAAGATTCAAGATGTTGAAAAGACAGGAAGTAACAAAATGTTGTTGCAGGGTGTGACTGTAAATTGATACCATATCAAATAATCAAACTGCATTTCTATTTCTGGATTTTAAAATTCACTTTGAGAAAAACAACATAGGCTTTCAACCAAATGAACATTAATTCTATGACAAGAATACAAGCAATTTCATAGATTTAAAAATGATGTCTTTTTGATTGAGAAAAAAATTCTGAAATGAAATATAAATTCTCTTTGTGTACATATGTCATGAAACAATGTATGTTACATTCTTTGGGAAAAAGGGTTCTCTGTGGTGATTCAAAGAGAAGAGGGTTTTTTATAGTGGAACACCAGCCATTTCTTCTATCCAGTTAACCATAGATTGGAGGTCCTTTTTGAGACCAACGGCCAAAGAGGAGTTTTGTCACCTATACCAGATTTGCTATTGAGGGATGACTAAATAGTGGTATTGTCTGCATAGATACCTAACTAGATTACTGATGACATTGAAAATATTAATGAAGATTCAAAAACAGTTTTTTACCCAGGATTGAAGCTTTTTAACACCTGCATTTTATTCAGAAATTTATGGAAGCCTCCACATTTAAACCACCTTCATTACAATACAAAGTTTTACAGGAATGGTTGTATTTACAAATAATCAAACTTGAAATTCTGAATCCCTGAACCTTACAAAGAAGGTTTGTGCTAAACCCTTTTAAATGAGGTCATATGGCCATTCAACACATCAGCAGTAGTATGGACCTTGATGAAAGCCATATTGCTTATTTGAGAGCAGATTTGGATGGGATTTTTGCTTAACCACTTTGGCATTGATTAAAGAAAATTTGACAAGAGTGGTAGGAACTGATAATAATAAATTAGATTTTTCCCAACTCTCTCTAAAATTCTTAGACAGGTGCAACAGATGATTCTTTTTTTAGGCTGGAAATATAATCATTGAGGCAGTATATATATTTTTGGAGAGGACAGGAGACAGTTCATACATTTCTTCAGGACAAAGATTCAAAGTTCCATCCCCACTGCTAACCTTTTATATAGTAATTCAAGATAATATATTTAATACCATCGATGGAGTTATGTTAACTTAGAAATTTCAAGCCCCAGTTCTAAAGGAAAATCAGGCATGGAAGACCAGGTGAGTTAAGTGTTGAATGGATGAGAATTTCTTTTTTAAGCATTCAGCCTTCCATCTGAGAAAATGGACCTCAAATTGATTGAATAAAGAAGGTTTACAGATTTGCTGTTTTCAGTACACTGTTGCAGAGATGCCATCTGGCTTTGTAACCTTTTTGTTGAAACTGTTAAATTTATGTTGTTTCATTCTTTCAGCAAATAGTCTGACTTTGCTTCATTGAGGACAGACTTGCCACTCATTACAGGCTGAGACAAAGAGACATATTTAAAAATAATTCTTTTTGATATCTTCATTGCCCTTTATTTATCCATTGATTGAGTCTTCATCCTTTTGTCAGTATTCCTTTGTTTCTATATCCTGGGATAATCTTCAGAGTAGTTGTAATAATTTTAATCTTGCTTGTCTTGGAATGTCTCTAGCGCCTTAATCAGAAATGCCTTTTTTAATGGAATCTCAATAAAAGTACTTAGACCAAAAAAAATAAATAATAATAATAATTATATTTGCCTATCAATAATAATAATAGTATTTATCTTTATTCAACAGGAGTATCACTGGTTTATCCTTTGTTTCCTGTTTAAAATATGAGACTGTTTATTTCTTCTTTTGTGGATTTACCCCTTCCTTAAGTTTTTGATGAGTTGATTTCTAACATGTGATCCCCATAAAGCATGTGGATACCAATGATATCTCTCATTACTAGTCCGTCTGATAGTAAGGCTGCTCCCCAAAGTTGCATAATAATGGGGTATTTTTAAACTTTACTAAATGGATAAGTGTCCCCTATATTTTTAGTAGGTAATCCTGATGACAGTCATCATCTGTTTTCTAGATCAAGCCATTTTCTGGGCAACCTATTCAAGGGTCGGCAACCTTGACCAACCCAATGAGCCTGATTACCAATGATTCTATTTTTGACATGAGAAAAATGAAATTTGTTATATGTCATTTTCCATAGAATGTCTGCACATCTCAGTGCACTAAAAATATTAGACTATCTGCCAGTTATCTTTCATGAGATTTATTTTACCAAGTTGGATTGCCTACGTTTAATGTCAAATAATGGATACATATTTGTTATGACCCTTGGCTACATTAAAAGATAACAGAAGCGAAAGGAACGATAAAGTGAAAGAGGCCAGGGAGGGACTGACATGCGAGGTAGCAGAAATCTAAAGACAGTTAAACATACGCGCACTATACATACATGCCTCATGAATGTGTAGATGATACCACATGTGTACGTACGTAAGTGTATATGTTTGCAACTATTTGTACTCGTATGTATGGGTATATGTGCTTCTTCGTTTTTGTTTGATGTGTGTGTGTGTGTGTGTGTTCGTTTTGTGGAACAATTTTCAATAACAGTTTCAAACCTACACGTCATAATTTCATCCATTTCACTTCGGTTGATTTTTTTCACTTTGAAGTATTTTGACGTTCCTTGAGAAAAAGTAATTTTTGTTAGGTGTTTTTTAATTTTAGATTTTCTTTTGTTTTTCTGATTTCTCAATGTTTATTTTCATTATGGTTTTAAATATTTAGGTTGACAGGGGTCTGCATATGTAATTTTCCTTAATTTTTCATTAACAGCCTTTGTTCGGCCCAAGGCCCGTCATTATAACACGATTCGGCCCGCGGGGTCGAATGAGTTGCCAACCCCTGTTCTAGATGAACCATCTGACCCTTTCATCTATCACCTTATTAGCCGTCTACCTCTTTTTGGGAAACTCCTAGAGGCCCCAATCAATGCTGAATTTATTCATTGTCTCTCATTGCAGGGCCTTTTTTCTGACAAGAAATATTGCTTTCATTTCTCCAGGTCAACTGTTGATGAACTGACGATAATTGCGGAAAGAGTCTATCATGCTCTAGATAAAAGCAATGAAACCCGGGCTCTAGCATTAGACATCTTGAAAGACCTTTGACAGGATTTGTTATACAGGTCTCCAAAAGCTGAAAAGTTACAGTGTCTCGGGAAACATTTTTTAACTGACCCAGTCTTTCCTATCAAATCATGAAACGAAGATTATCCTGAATGGCCAATCGTCAAGATCCATTCGTACTAATGCAGGTGTCCCCCAGGCCTCCATCCTTGGTCCTACCCTATTTTTAATTTTCATTAATGACCTTCCTGATGACATCAGCTCGCAACTTGGTATCCAGGCTGATGACACAACCATTTTCTCCTGCCTTGATATTAAAGCTGATCAGTCCGTCAAGGTCAAAAAAGCTTCTGATGTTCAAAATGACCTCAAGTTCATCATTAACTGGGGCAAAAAAAAATAGCTTGTTAATTTTAATGCTGCCAACTCTCCATTAATCATCGGAGTGACCCCTCCCTACCTTTCATTAGCATGGCTGATGCTAACCTTCAGGAAAGTGACTCAGTGCATCTTGGGCTAATGTTCTCAGCTGACATGAAGTAGAAGACTATATTGAATCCATTGCTGAGTCAACTGCTAAGAAATTTGGTTTACTGTGATGTGCAAAACAATTTTTCTCTTCAGAATCTATCATAGATATCTATAAGCTTACTGTTCATCCATGCTTAGAATATTGCTGTCACATATAGCCCAGTGCCACTGCTATTTATCTTGAGCTCCTTCATAAAATCCAAAGAAGAATCAGCAATATTACTGATCCTGATCTGGCGGCTCAGCTTCAATCACTTTCCCACTGCTGTAAAGTTGCCCCTCTGTGTCTTTTCTATAAACACTTTCATGGTAATTGTTTGGATGAGCTCTTGACCATGGTACCTAGAATTTTTGAATTTAAGCACAGTACTAGACAGGCATTGAGGTCTCAACAATTTCCAGTTGAGCTGGCTAGATGTAACCATAAATTCTATGCTAACAGTTTCTTTTCTCACACTTTTCATTGTGCAACTCCTTTCTGGCTCCATGCCTCCCAGCCAACTTTAATCTGCAAAAAATTTAAATGCAATGTCAATCATTATCTACTGTCCTCCTGATTACTCTTTTTTCTTTTGCTCATTATTAATAATTTTTTCCTAATTCTTCCACACCCTAAACCCTTTGTGTCTTAGTGGCTTTACTGCCTTGCTTGGTGATACCGATTAAAAAAAAAAAAAAAAAAAATAATTTATTTTTTTGTGATGATTTTGTTTTGTTTTTTATGATTTTTTTTTTTTTATTTGAGAAATACTGTAAAAAATTTTTTTTTTCAAAAAAAAAAAAATTCTAAATTTTAATTTTTTAATGCATGTATCATTATTTTTAACAATTATTTTTTTCAAATTTTTTAATTAATTTTCCAAAAAATTTCTTTTTTGTTACTTTTTAAATTAAATTTATTTTTAAATTATT
This sequence comes from Acanthosepion pharaonis, assembly GCA_903632075.3. NCBI lineage: Eukaryota > Metazoa > Mollusca > Cephalopoda > Sepiida > Sepiidae > Acanthosepion > Acanthosepion pharaonis. Next base: position 364,848 of record CAHIKZ030001761.1, on the reverse strand, counting down.
TTCAAAAAATCAATGAAAAAATATTTTTATGATATTCAATCAAATAAACCTGTAAAAAAAATATTTATTGTTTGTTTTTTTTTTTAATAATTTTTATTTAATTTATTTTTTTTGAGAAAAACGTTAATTTTAATAATAATAATTTAATTGTTTTAAATTGTTTTTTTTTTAGAAATTTCTTAAAGAAACAACACTTTTTAAAAAAAAATTCCAGTCTTATATATTTTTGAAAAAATTTTGTCTGACAACGTTTTTTTTTTTTTTTCAAGGTTTTTTTTTTGTTAGACTAAAAAAAAATTCAAAAAATTTTTTGATTATATCATTTAAGTATTTATATTTAAAAATTATTTGTGAAAAGAAATTTTTTTTTTTTTTTCTTGTTTTCAAAAAAACTGTTCGAATATGAAATTCATTTTTCTTTAGGAAAAAATTTTAATTGTCTGGAAAAATTAGTTTTGCTTAAATTTTTTTTAAATTTTTATTTATGATTAAAAAATCTGTCAATTTTTTTTTTTCGAACTCCTCAAATAGGGTTTAAATTTTTTGGATGAAAGCAACCATCTGAAACTAATTTTGCCATGTTTTTTACAATTTTTTTTTTTGATCAATTGAAAAAAAATCCCCATATTTAAAAGGACTTTTCATAAAATTTTATCCCTTTTCTTTGAACTTGAACAATTTCCTATAAGACATTTAAATTAAAATCATAAATTATATTTTTTTTTTATTAAGAATCCTCCATATGAAATTTTTTCATCTTTTTGATTTAAATTAAATTTAAATTTGAAATAAAATTTTTTATCCCATTTTTTAAAAGGAAAAGCCAGGAAATGGAAATTATTTTCTCATTTTTTTCAAACATAAATTTTTAAAATTTGACAGCTCCTGAAAATTTTTTTTTAAAAATTTAAAATTAAATTTAAATTTGAACAATCAAATTGTTTAATATGTTAATTGGATAATTAAAGGTTTTCATTTCTTGTTTCATTATAGAATTTTTTTAAATCAAAACCCCAATATTTAAATTTTTTTTTTTTTGATTGAAAAAATTAAAAAAAAACTATTTTAAAAAAATTAATGCAAAATATAGATTCATCAAAATTTTCCATAATTTTTTTGGAAAAATCAAAATGAGAGAATATGGATATCAAATTGAGCAAAAAGAACTCACCAATAAATGGGTAAATTGCTTAAATACATATTTTGCCAGAAGTTCGTTTTAACTGTCATATTGAAAAATATTAATGTTTTTTCTGCTCATCAAAATTTTAATCAAAAATTTTGCATCAAATACACATCAAAAATTTCAAATTTTTTGTTTTGTTTAAGAAAGTTTTTTTTGAAATTTTTTTTTTCTTGATTTAAATTAAATTTAAATTTGAAAAAGTTTTGATTCATCATTTATTGGAAATATATATATTTATTTTGATAAAAGGGGGGATTAATGGCCTTTGCCCACTGAAAAACTTTTTTTTTTTTTTTTTACATTAAACTAATTTTTAAATTTGAACAAAAATTTGAAAATATCAAAATATAGAATTGTGAAAATTTTTAAAATTTTTTTAATAATTGGCAAGAATCATTGAATAATATTGAACTTTTTTTAATTTTTTCAAATTATTATAATTTTGATTTAAAATCAACCATCATTTAAATTAAAAAAAAAAAAATGATATTGTTAATATAAAAAAATAAAATTTTTCATAACTAGTAATACATGAAAAGCAAATAAAACTGAACCCTTTTTATTTTTTTTTTTAAAATTTTTTTTTTTTTTTAATTTTTTAAATAAATATCTGAATAAATTTGTTTTATTTTGTCCATTTTATGCGATTAAATTAAATTAAGAAAAAAAATAAATTGTTTTTTTTTTTAAATGCAATATGAAATGAATAAATGATTTTATTGCAGTTGGATACATTGAATTTTTTTTTTTAAATTTTTTTAAACTTATCTATCTTTTTGCCATTATATTTGTGTGTTTTAATCATTTACAAAGTCAAAATACATTAATTTTTATACAAAATGAACACTAAATAAAAAAAAAAAAAAAAAGTCATTAAAATAGACATTTTATGCCTTAAAAAAAAATTTTTTCAGCAATTTTTTAATTATTTATTAATAAAAATTTTTTTGAGTTATTTTTTTAAATTTAATTATTCTTTTAAATAAAATTTGCCTTTTGAAAAATAAATGCTATATTTGAACAAAGCAAAACAAACAAGAAGAAAAAATATATATTTTTTTTGTAAAATCACTTATTTTAATTTGAATTTTGAATCTTTTTTTTTTTTTTTATTTTTTTTTTTGCATTTGACTAAGTTTGACTAAGTAACTACATTCTTTTTTAATTGATATATTTTTAAAGATCTTCATATAAATTCTTTTTCTTAATCATTTTTTAAATTTTTGATTTATCTATTTTTTTTTATATTAAGTAAATAATTTAAAAATTTTTATGGTAAAAAAAAAAAACTTTTTTAATTTAGAATTAAAACAATAGTTTCTTTGATTTTTTTTTTAAATTTTTTTTTAAATGGCATTATTTTTTTTAATTAGAAACAAAAATTTATTTTTATATCATCATCATGATTATATTTTTTAATAATGAAAGAAACAATTGTAAAATTTCTCAAAAATTCAGTTTTTTTGCAGGATACTACCAAAAGAAATTTAAATGGAAAAAAAAAAAAAATTTTCCTTTTAAATAATTTAAAAACAAATGTCTTTTTTATAATTAAAAATTTTATTTTTTATTTCATTTTTAAAATATTTTATAGACAAAAAAAATTTTAATAATTTTTATGGATGTTGGAAAATTTTAATTCTCCAATCCAAAAATCAGGTCCCAAATATTCAAATATTATTTTGAATATTTTAAAAAATTTTAAAATTTTTTAAAAAATTAAAAAAAAATGATGAAAAATAAATTTTTTTTTACCAATTATTTTATACAAAAAAGGTTTAATTAATCCATCAATATAAAATAAAAATTAATTTAAGATTTCATATTTAAATTAAATATAAATGATCAATATTTGCCTATCTCTAATTGAATAAATTTTAAGTTTTCCTTGACAATTTTTTGCAAATCTAAAAATTTTATAATAATCAAAAATAAATTGTAAATTTGATATATATATATATATATCATCACCATCCATATTTGTCAAATTCTTTCCTGTGTTATTCTTGGTGTATTTAAAGATAAAAAAGAAAATGATATTTTCATTAATATATATTGTGAATACTTCTATTTTTTTAAAAATGATTATTATATTTATTCTAAATTTATTTATATATATATATATAATATATATAGGGTGCAATGGGTAAATTGTTGCCATTTTATATTTTTTTATTTTTAATTTTAAATGTGTTGTTTTTTTTTTTTATTTTGTCGACTGCACAGTATAGTAGGGTCAGTTGGGCACCATCTGTGAGAAAAAGAGAGCACCATGACACAATTCACTCTGCCAGAAATTTGGAAACAGCATGCTGTACTGCTTGGCATTTGTGCCAGAAGCTCCAATATGAACATTTTCAGAGTGTTTGGGTGTCAATCTGAGGACAGTGCAGAGGATTTGGAAAAAGAGTTGGATGAGTCTAATGGTGATTACAAAAGGTGTTTGGAGTGATCAAAAACTCAGTGATCATTCTGATTATGCCTCCATTCATTTCTTCCCACAGGGCCTCAGACTCAACATGGAGGCCTACATCAAGTGCCTTGAGGAGGTAGTGCTGCCCTGGGTCAAGAGGGTGGCTGCTGGAAGACCCTATGTCTGGCAACAGGACTCTGCACCATGCCACACAAGCAGGAGAAATCAGTCATGGCTGTCAGACAATTTCTGCGACCATATCACCCCTTACATCTGGCAACCTAACTCCCCAGAATCCAACCCCCTGATTATTTTGTGTGCGACGCAGTTGGGCAAGAGACTAAAAAAAACTCCTTGTAACACCAAAGATGAACTGAAGGCAAGGATTATGGCAGCATTCGCCAACTTAAACAAGGAGACCATCCAGAAGAGTTGCAGGAGATTCTGAAGTCATCTGGAGGCCGTGGTTGAAGCCAATGGCGATTTTATTGAATAAATTTACTCTTTAGTATTTGAAGATATTTTTTATGTAATTTTGGTAAATGTATCTGTTAAAATGAGATATCAGTGTTATTTTCATTTTTGCATAATTTAGACGACAATTTATCTGTCGCACCCTGTATTATATTAGGATGATAAATTCATATATTATAATATATATTGCAAATAAAAATGATAAATTTTTAAAATTTAACCTATTACTTATGCAGAGGAGAAATATAATATTTATAATATACATTTGACAATGACCTTTTAAATTGGTTGAAAAAATAATCAAATTTTGTATGTTATTATATAAATTAATTTTATTTTTTAAACATAAATATGTTATGCATAAAATCTTTTAAAACCTGATGGACGATACATTTTTTTTTTTAGATTTAGAATTAGCATACTTGACTGGCAGCCAGTCTAAGAGAAAGACTAATCAGAACTATTTTTATTTTATTAGGGATTATAACTTGCTTCCATAGAAATATCTTCTTTTGTTTTGAAATATAGCAAAATTTAAAAATATAAAATTAATTTGGTCCTAATTAAGATTCATTAAAATAAAATAAAAGCAGTAAATTTTTATCAAGTACAAAATTGAGATAAAAATCTTTTTTTTTTTGCTTTTTTTTTTTTTAATCATTTCAATTTCATTGCAAGGTAATAAAGCCACTAAGATACAAAATGATACTGATGTTAAAATAAAAAATGTGAAAAAAAAAATTAAAAAAAAAGTCAAATAAAAGAATTCTATCAAGAAGACAGTTGATAATAATTTTTGACATTGCATTTAAATTTTTGTTAATACAAATTTTATTGACTAGGAAGCAAATTTATTTTAAAAAGTTCCACAAGTTTTTTTTTTGTATAAGAAAATCTTATAAATTTTGGAAATAATTAAAAATAATTATCTAGCCATTTCAACTGTAAAATGATGAGACCTAGCTGCCAATCTAGTACTGAGCTAAAATGAAAAAAAATGCATTGTAATGTTTTTAGGAAAAATAAAAAATAACCTTATTAAATTGACATTACAGCCAATTTATTTTTTTTTTTTTGTTGTTTTTTTTAATTTAAAAACGTCTGTCTTTGGATTTAATTTCATATTAATTTAATTCTCCAACCTTGATCTAAAAAAAATTAATATCACCTCTAAAACAAAAGATGATAGTCAATATTCAAAATGGAAAAACTAACAACAACAGAACAGATACAGGAATATATAAAAAAATAAATTAAAAATTTTGTATATACCTAGATAAAAATTATTTAAAAATTTTCAAAAAAAAAAAAAAATGTTTTATTCATTTTATCACAATTGATCTTTCATGGATAAATTTTTATTGAATTTATATTAATGATTTTGTTTTGACTGGCAAAAGGGAAATGGAAAATATCATATCAAAATATTTAAATTTTATAAATCACATTTGAAAGAAAATGTATTAAAAAATCTTTAAAACAATATTCATTTAACATCTGCTTTAAAAAAAAAAGGTTTTTTTTTTGGCATTCACAAGGATGATGACTACTACAAAATAAAAGTAAAATGGAATGATAAAAAACTGAAAAAAAAAAAAAATATTAAAAAAAATTCACAAAATCATCAAATTAAATTTAGAACTGATAGGATGATTACTAATAATTTTTACTGATTCCAATACAATTACCAAATATACTGTTCTAAATTTTCAATTCTTATACCTAGAATGATTAAAATTCATTATTTTATTCTAAATTGGTTTGAGAAAAATTAATGAATCAAAAATTTTTATTAATAAAAATTTAGTAGAAAATTTTTTCTACAAAACCCCTGTTTAAATAAAATTTAAATATCCTTTTTTTTTTTAAACAAATTGGGTAAAAGTTTTGATAATAAAGAGAACAATTTCTTTAAATAAATCACTTAAGTACCTAGCTTTTCGTATTTAAGTCCTAAAATTCTTAAATTATAATCTAAGAACATTATCATCTCTATTTTTTTTTTTTTTAGTTTCTGATATCTTTTTGGAAAATAAATTCTTAACCTCCAATGCTAAATAACTATTCACTTTCAACATTCAGTGGGAGGTTTTATGATTAGATATTTCAATTTGTTATAAAATTTATGATGGGAAATTCATTTTTATTGAATTCTACCACTGAAAAAATTGTCATCACTTTTTATATTTTTTTAATGAAATATACAGGGTTTATGAAAAGTAACTCCTTAGACAATTTTTGTGTGTGTTAACTGATTGGAACTTAAATATGGAATTTTTTTTTTTTCTACTTAAAACAACTGAAAATTTGAATTTTAAAATAAATTTTTTTATAATAAAATCTAATTTTTTTTTTTTTTTTAAATAAAGAAAATACTTTTTTTCATTTTTTACAATTTAAAATATAATAAAAAAATGTTTCAAAGACATAAGAACAACAACATGAATTCATTTTGTGTTTATATTACATAATTTTTTGAATAATTATTTGAATTAATAATTTATAATATTAAATTTTTTTTTAATTAACAATGTTTAAAAAAAAAATAAAATAAACATTTTATTTAAATTAAAAAATTAACAGACTTTAAACTAAAAATATTTTTTTTTATGGAATGTTCAAAGAAATGTGTCATAGAAAAAAGCAATTTTATTTTATTTTTTTTTTTAAAATGAAATAAATTTTCATCATATTTTATGTTATTAAGATCTATATATTTTAGTTTTACTGATAGATTAAAATCAATAATTATTTATATCTTTTTATCATTAGTACCAGGAATGGAAAATTATGTTTAAAATAAAAAAAAAAAATTCAAAGAATCGTTTTTGGAATCAGAAATTAAGTTAAAAACTCTCCAATTCCAATGCCTCTGATTCTGATTAATCATCACATCACTACTATTAACCCAGATTTCAACTTTTTTTTCTCAATATTGTAATTCAGTTTAAAAACTGAACTATTTGTCTAAATTACCCAGCTACACTTGTTAACTTGCCATCCTTCTCAAAGATTTTTGAGAATGTATGAAAATAAGTGAATTTAAAAAAAAAAAAAATATGATTGTTTTTTCCTTTTATGAGCCTAACATATTCTAATTCTAGAACTTGTTATCTTGCCTAATTGTAATGTGCACAAAAGAAAATTTTGTGCCAATTTGTATTGTAAATTTCTATTCTATGTTATTGTTTTTGTGCCATATAATGTAATTTTTTTGTCCAATTTCACATCAGAGTAGACATTTTATTATTTTTTTTTTAATTTGCAAAAATCAATACCTAGGATAAAAGACATGATATTTTCACTACTTCTCTACCTGTATAAAAAAAATCCTTTTAACACATTGTTTCTAAAGGATTATTTTATGTTATCGCCATATATATTTGGCGTCCTGGGTAAGACGATAAAATTCAATCCAAAAAGCAAGGCCCTGATAATATATTTTTTGTAAAAAATAATGTTTGCCAGCTGTACGTTTTTTTTGTTAATATTGCCAGCTATACGTTTTTTGAAAGAATAGTATGCATGAAAATTGATTTTACATTGATGAAAAATATTACCAAATTATCATTTTGATGAAAAAAAATTAACAAAAATAAAAAAAAAAATTGTCGGCATTAAATGACCCATTGAAAAAAGATATTTTGTTTCACTAAAAAAACAAAAACAATCCATATATTTTTGTGATTCTTTAATTAATTTATTTTTCATCTATCTGATTTTAGTATTTTATCCATATAAGAAAACACAAAAAATTAGCCTGGCACTTTTAAGTAATAATTATTCTTTCCTTTTACTTTTTTTCCTATCTATTGTCCCACGTGGTTTTAAAATTCATTTTATTTTGTTTTTAGCATTTGCTAAACATATGGACACTTTCATCTGATATATCGATTAATATCTGTAATTCTTAATCTAAAAAAAAAAAAAAACAACTGCAAGACAAATTAATAAATGCCCCTGTTGAAGATCCGACAACTTGGAACGGTCAGATCCCAAGACACATTGATGAAATCCCTAATGATTCAGACCAATGATCAGGTCACAGACATGCAGGATAGCATCAAATCCATGACAGTGAAAGGAGACAGTTTTGGCACACCATGTGATAAGAGGGAAAAATCTAAAAATTAAAAAAAAATGTTTTATTTTACATTTTTCTTATCTAAATACATTTTTTCAAAAAACTTGATAAATTTTATATTTTACATGCAAAATGAATATTTTTGATAAAATATTATTAACCTAAAAATTTAATGTTCAAGAGTGTATATAAGAAATAAGGAAAATAATAGTAAAAAAAAGTTTCTCTATAATTCATAGTAACAAAAGAGTAATAAAATTAAAAAAAAATTGTTAAGATGGAATAAAAAGTAATAAATAATCATAAGATTAATGTCATAGAAAAAAAAAACAATAATAAATTTTTTTAATAAGATGGAATAAAAATGTATATAAAGTAATAAAATAAAATAACAATAATAAGATGGAATAAAACTAAATTTGTAATAGGAATAATGAAGATGATAAAAAGAATGTTGGGAAAAAAATCACAATAATAAATGGAATGTTAGGATAAAAAATAAATAATGAAGAAATTTAATAAGATGGAATAAAACTAGTAATAAAATAATAAAAATAATGAAATAGGAATAATAGAGCCATAGAGTGTTTATTAAAAAGCAACAATAATAAGATGGAATAAAACTAGTAATAAAATAATAGAATAATAATGAATAGTGTATAGTTGGGATAAAAAAACAATAATAAGTGGAATTAGGATAAAAATTTTCTTTTAACAATAATAAGTTTTTGGATTTAAATAAAACTAAATTAGTAATAAAATAAAAGGAATAATGAAGATTGTTGGGATAAAAAGCAATAATAATAAGATGGAATAAAACTATCTGTCTATATTTCTGAGATGAGGTATTATGTATACTATTTACATTATTTGGACTATTGTCCTCATCTTTATTACAATGTTTTGGCCGTTGTATGCTCTGGCCTTCTTCAGGTGGTTGGAATGTTGAACTGAACCCTTTATTTCGATCACTGGGGTAGATTGTTCTAGTTCCATGTGCCATGTTTAATGGATGTCCGTTATCAGTTATCTGCAAGTTCTCCACTGCCTTAACTGGTTATTGAACTCACACTCTTTGGGTCCTGTCACTGGATCTAACCAACGCCTTTATCCACTGTGTCATGTGTCCTGTTCTAGTTCCACGTGCCATGTTCAATCAGTTGTCAGTTATCTCCTGTTAATTCCCCTCTCCAACTTCTCCACTGCCTTAACCGGGTATTGAACTCACACTCTTTGGCTCCTGTCACTGGATCTAACTAATGCCTTTATCCACTGTGCCATGTATGAATTTCTGGGTATTATAAACTTAATGTCTTCAGCAACCATTTTTTACCAGTGCTCATATTGCAATTTTTGCTGTTATCAATAAATGTTTTTAGCAGAGCTCATATTGCAATTTTTGTTGTTGTTATCACTTTTCTCTGGCACTCCTTATTACTGGTTCCCATATTGTATTCATTTCTATGCTTGGTTGGCTCAGGAGATTTTTGTGGCCTAACCTATGTGCTGATTCCTTAAGTTTACGAATTTTCCAATGGTGTTCTTTGTCTTAGATTGCTATAGAAAATAAGGTTTTCTTTTCAGGATTTTCATGTAAACATCATAGGAAAAGAGTTGTTAGTTTTTCTGCTTAGTTTTTCTTTTCTTTTTTTTCAGCTTACTGATTTAGTTTCAGGAAAATCTCCGAATACTAATACAGATGCAAAGGTAGGTCACTGTCTGTCTATTTTTCCTTCTGTCTTATTAAACTAAAACTCAAATTCTTTTACATAAGTAATCTCAGGAAGTGAGGATATGTTTTTTTTTTTTTTTTTTTTGACTTGGCGCCTCATCCCAGGGATATAAAAACTATAAATAGATATCAAGAAACATCCTTTAATTTCAATTTTCCATATCACATTAGAAAGACCGTTTCTTGTATGATCACTGAATGATCACTGAAGTTAAGAAATATCGAATATTATAATATTGCCTTTCTTGGGGTGAAATGATTAAAAAAAAAATTCTAGTATAGGAGAAAATTACAAATTATTTTACTATAAAAATGTATTGGCGATCAGGAAAATTTGGTTAGCATGTGGTCAGAATTGTGACTGTCACAATAAGGCTGTTGTATATTTTGACATTTGTCGCAGTAACATAATGTTGTATATTTTTGTAACATGAATAATGTTAATCCTCTTTATATCTTTTTGTTTTGAGGATTATGAATCGCATCTCCTTTCCGAACTGGAGCATCTGAAGATTACCGTCTTAGAACTGAAAGCCAAACTGCAGGACAAGTGCCGAGTGCTGACAGATGTACAGAAGAAGAGAAAAGAGGAGGTATTTTCTGAAAGGCAACAAGATAATCCTTGCTGAAATAGCTTCAGACAAAAAAAAAAATACTGTTTTTGCTGTCCAGTTTCTCCTGTCTTAATGAATATCAAAATGGCCAAAATCTAATACTACCATTGTGTTGTAGAGTAGTTTTCACAGTGGAGGCTTGTATTTCACTGAGTCGGTCCTAAAAAAGGTTCGACGTACAAAACGTTAGGAACTTGTTATAATAGTTAATGACGCAGCAATCTAGTTGTGGTGGTTGATACTTTAATGTCCGACATCGACTGACTCGACCAACTCCACTGAGCCACCTGGCGACTGCTACTACTACTACTATTTATTATCTGTGGGAGAGTCTATTAATTATAGAATAGGTATGTTCTAGTATAACGCATTGTCATATAATAGTCATTTGAATGATGCATGAATTTACCAATAGAAGACAACATTACGGCTTTCGCACCTGAGGCAAATGTACAGAGGATGAAGATGTGTGTGTGTGTGTGGGGTGGGTGCTATGTCACTGGCATAGGTATTCATAGTTGTTCCAGATTATTCTTGCACAAAAAAAAAAATCAACATTCTCTATTAAGTGTTCCAAGACATAGGTCTCAAGATAAATCTTTCCAAAAAATTATCTGTAATTGGGATGAAGCAATGAGGTCACCTACTCTGAATAAAAAATTCAGGATGTAGAATTAGTAAATACCAAACATTTGAAATAGCTCGGTGTATGTATCACTTATAAGAAATTTAGTATAACGAAACTGAATGTAGAATAGGTTGCGCTAGAGATAGTTTCACTCTACACCACCAATTGCTACAAAACCAAAACAAGAGTTGTATCCTTAAAAGGCCTTGTCAAGTCGAGGCTTTCATATGGCTGTCATACATGGCTCCACTCCCATTCAACAATATCTAGACTATTGTCTCTATACAGTCACTTTCTCAGATCAATGGTTAAAAATGGCTTTGAGCGAGTGAAGCGTGTAGGTCTCGGCAGCGAGAACCATCCTTCTTTGAACCAAACAACAGAAACTACATTACTTGAGGACTTTCAACAGTAGTGACAACTAAAATGGATAGCAGAGACAATGATGACATAGCCAAGATGCTGATGTTGCATACTACCTCAAACAAAAGCCAAGGAAGGAAGTCGTCATCAGTACTGGAAAGAGCAATAACAGCTACTGGAGTTGAGAAGAGAAAATAATGACATAATCAAGATGATGACGTTCTACACAACTTCAAACAAAAGGTTAGGAAGGAAACACCCATCAGTACTGGAAAGAGCAATAACAGCTACTGGACTTGAGAAGAGAAAATAATGACATAATCAAGATGTTGACGTTCTACATCTTTCAAACAAAAGGTTAGGAAGGAAACCCCCATCAGTACTGGAAAGAGCAATAACAGCTACTGGACTTGAGAAGAGAAAATAATGACATAATCAAGATGTTGACGTTCTACACATCTTCAAACAAAAGGTTAGGAAGGAAACCCCCATCAGTACTGGAAAGAGCAATAACAGCTACTGGACTTGAGAAGAGAAAATAATGACATAATCAAGATGTTGACGTTCTACACAACTTCAAACAAAAGGTTAGGAAGGAAACACCCATCAGTTCTGGAAAGAGCAATAACAGCTACTGGACTTGAGAAACCTATTTCCCCGAAAAATTGTCTTAATAGCAAGATTTTATAAATTTCAACTTAGAGTAGCACTGGCTGCTTGGTCAATGAATGCTGAATGTTTCCTTATAAGGAAACAGCTAGTATTGTCATTAGAGAAGGAGAGAACAGATACTACACTTTAGTCCCAGTTTCATGATCAGGGAGTGAAGAAAAGCATGACTTGAATAGCAGTAGCTGCTCGGTCAATGAATGCTGAATGTTTCCTTATAAGGAAACAGCTAATACATCCATTACCAGTGAAAGAAAATCTGTGTTTGCTACAATTTAAATAGATTTTTTTTTTAATATGAATTGTTGAAACCTGGACAAACTGTGAATTACATTCCTTGGTTCCACAAGTCAGACCTTCAGAGCTAGGACCTACCATACCATGGACACTGAGTTGATTCATCCTCATTCCGTTCATATTCCATTGGTAAGGAAGAAGTTGCACTTAGACAGCTGCTTCCCCTGAATTATTGTATTGTGAAACAGATTCCCAAGAGGATGCTTCCCCAATCACTTTAATCTTAACCTCTTCAAGTCTAAGTTCAGCTGTTATTTGTCCTACGTATCCTCATAATATGAACCTCTTGTTCCCTTCTTGCACATCCTGACCACAACCTCATTTAGTAGCTCTCTACCTTGAGTGATGCTTTGGCTGTATTGGTTGAAGAATAGTAAAAAAAAAAAATACAAAAAACTATCAATACATCAATATTAAAGTGAGCAACTGGCTTGTTTGAATAATACATGAGAAGAGAAAAAGTATCATTTCTTTGGACAAGGTAGTCATTTTGCTGCATGGTTTGTCTTCAAATTGCAAATACAGCAAACCTGGATGTTGAGTCGGAGGTTTATTCTCCAGACCTGTCACCATCAGGCCATTTTTTTTTTGCTTCATGCAACACTTGTCTTCTCTGTGTAGTTGGGACATTTTCAAGTCATTTAAAAATTCCTCAAAGAATTCATTGAATTGAAAATAGAATTATTCTTTTATACACAATTTAGGTGAAAGCTATAAATGACTTAATGACATGAATTTCTAGAAATAAACAATTTAGCTGGAAAAATGCTGGAAGCATTTATATTAACCTAATTGTGAAAGATGCCTTCCAAAAGCTATGCAAAGTATTAGGAAACAGGAAAAATGTTATAAGAAAAAAAGAAAAGAGTACTAAACTGTTATTTAGTATCGGTCATCTTATATGACTGTGAATGATAGACAATCTCATCACAGATGAGAAAGAGACATGAGGGAACAGAAATGTGGTTCTACAGAAGGATGCTGGGAATACCATGAGAAAATGAGAAACAAAAAGGATACTTATACGTAACATCAAAAAGGAACAGTAGAAATTTATAGGGTGCATAATGAGGAAAGAGGGTTTAGAAAATTTGATACTCACAAGACATTGAAGGCAAGAGGGATAGAGGAAAGCAGCACATTAACCTACATAATGAGCTTGTGTAAATTGTTGACAGGGATGAGGAGAGATCGCAAAAAAACATAATTTACTAAAAGTTATAAAGGACAGGAAATTGTGGAGAGCTATGATTGCCCATGTCCTAAAATGTAAATGGCACAGTCACTCGCATCCGAAGATGCCAGTCTACTGAGGTGGCTTGCTAATTCCCATTGCAGACGTCTGCACAGGCACATTTGTGCTTGTTCCACACCCACAGACCCCACCTGTGCTTTATACTGCAACTATTCTGAGCAGACCTTAGTTACAGTTTCTGGAAATGAGCGTGTTATCTAGCGTGATCAAGTCTAAATAAGGCCAGTACACTCAAACACTCACTCACGATGACTTGTGACTTTGTGCTAGCACAACCACCGACACCTCCCAAGGGTTCCGCCTACCAAATTTCACTTACAAGCCTTGGGTTAACCTCTGGTAGAGTTTTCAAGCACTTTCCAAAGGTGCCACGTACAGGGATCTCCTCTTCAAGACCAATAACATCAAAAAGTAACCATCCTGATAAATCAACCCTGATGAGATTTGAACCCAGGTCTGATGGTCAGAATGTGAATCTTCTAACCACTTGGCCATGTGCCCATAAAAGTAATATATACTACCAGCAATTAAAAAAATTTCAGCAAATATTTCTTCTGTTGTTCTCAGTTTTCCATTATCGGATTTATATCCGAAAAAAAAAATGTTATTTCATCTGAAGAATTATTTGAATGTTAATGACCCTTCTCAAAACTTTAGAAAATACAAAAAAATATTCCTTGTTTGCCTGAATATTTACATTGTATCAAAAAATGTGACCCATTTATTCCCAACTAGCAGTAGAGCTCGGCGTTGCCTGGGGATGTAACAGTAAGAGATAGATCAAGTATTGACCATCATAAAAACTGAAAAATAAAATTGACAAAGATCATTGTTTAAGGTTGACTGACATGCATGTCTTAATTAGTTTTTTTTTTTACGAATTGGTCAAACTCAAACAAAAACATTTTTTCAATCGTTATGAGTCTACCAATTGAATAGAATTTTATTATAAACAATTGTCTTGTAAATGGAATTTTTAAAGCATTCTAAATGTAAAAATAAAAAGTGTGCAAGACAATAAGAAACACTACCTGCCAAAAAAAAGTGAAGTTTTGTTGAAATCGGTTGAAAAATATAGGAAATCCGATCCCAAATATAAACGACACACACACACACACACAAACAACCTGGGTTTTATAATTGTGATATGAGTTACCCCACTTTCATTCACGCGATGACTCTTAATGGTGTTTTCAAATTGATTTCGTGCAAAAAAATTGTGTTTTTCCAATTTTTGGCACTGTCAGAACCACCGCAAGGTAATTTTACGTAGTCTTGTGAAGTTTTGTTGAAATTGGTTGAAAAATGTAGGAAATCCCATCCAATATATAAACGTACAGACACACACACACACACAACCTGGGTTTTATAATAAGTATGATTAGTCTTCGGTTTTAAAATTTTTTTTTTTTTTTATACAGGTTCTTTGTATATCTCTTTTAATTTTTTTTCTGGTAGCATATGTTGAAATATCTTTTTAATACTCAAAATCCTATATTGCCCACTGAAATTTCCACTTGCCCACCATTTTCTGTTAAATTGTTCATCACCCACCCAAAAGTTAAAATCGCCTGTTTCTAATATTGCCCAGTGGGAAAAATTTTTATACAATGAAGATGCAAAACCCTGGTTTAATATAATGGAACTATATATGGCCCTGCTTGGCATCTCGTCTATAGTCACTTTCACAGACAGACTTGCCATTTATTCACAAATATTTCGTGGTAATTGTGACGAGGAGCTTTTGTTGGTTCCCAGACTATATGAGTTCAAGTAAGGCTGGCAAACCCTTCACTTTCCTCTTTTTACTCTAATTCTTCAAGAGTCTGAGAACTCCCTTCCCATTCCAGTTTATAACTAAAGAAATTTAAAAATGTCAATCGACATCTCAGTTAATGTCCACTACCCTTTTCCTCATTGGAGACAAGATCTGATCTCGCTTATATTTTCTGTAAAAATAATTATTATTAACATTATCCTGCCTTAAATTGGGGTGAAATGCTTAAAATATATATATATAATATTAATGTGGATAAATCAAATAACTAGGTTATTTTGCAACTGTATATATGTTAAAAACAGGTCTTGCACCTCTTGCCTTTGGAGGTTTGTTCCAGTTTTATTATAATTTTCCAACTATTCAAATGTAATTATGCATCTCCATGTGAAATATCTCCTCATCCTTTCCTCTATCACTCCTATCTGATCTAAATAATGTTGCTTATGTTAAATAGAATTTCCCACCTTGCTTGGGGAAATGTTAAAAAAAAAAAAATGAATGAAACCATTTTTCTCTTTTTGCTGTTCTTCAAGAGTCTGAGATACCAAAAGATAACTAAAGAAATGACCAAAACAATTTACCATTATTTAATTGTCCCGTGTCACTTCAGCCCTGAATGGCATGAAAAAATTTTCAAATATTTTAAGCCAAAAACAGCTGAAAATTTTGAGAGAAAAGGTTTGTAATTGTTATTAGCTTGCTTGTCAATCTTAAAAAAATACACATGATTAACTTAAAGTTTATGTTGTTTGTGGACGAATAATTTGTTTCTAAAAATGGGTTGAAATTATAGGCCCAACAAAAGAATTTATGTTGATTGTTAGTAAATTTGAAAGATTCAAAGAAATTTGTACAATCCAAAAAAAAAGGATCCTGATTTAGTTAGATTCACTCTTCAATTGTATGTGTGATTGAATAAAATTCAGAAGCCATGTTCCTGAAAGGAAAAATTTAAATTCAATTGCAGAAATTAGAAGCTTGCTAAGGACGAAAATAAATTGTCTTCCAAAAATTAATTTTTTTTTTTCTTTTTTTAATTTTAGGTTTGACCTTGACAGTAATGATATAAACTATATCAAGAATTGTCTCTTCCCATGAATACATGATGCAATTGTTCATATTATCGCAAAATTCTATCTATGCTTACCTTTCACTGAAAATTTCTTCCTGATTTTTCAATGCGTTTTTATACTAAAAATCATTAGCCTTGAATTTATGTAAAACATCAGCCTGTCAGTCAGTCCACTCTATGCCAAGTGGCACATGAAATGATGATAAATGAAAGCCACCTCTTTCAGTTACTATGTCGGAAATCATTTTCAAATGTTATTTTTTGAAATCTTTTTACACCCTCTTTTTTTTTTTTTTACTTGCTTTTGCCCTTTTCCATCCAAAAAAGCTCTACTTGCTTTTGCCCTAAATGGTGTTTCATCCAGAAACCCGAATATAAGAGAGATTTTCTCTGGTCCCAAATTAGAGCCATACTTAAAATCAAAATAGACCAAAACCGATATAATTGAGAAACCCGATATAAGAGACTTCCTATCCAATCCCGACAAATCTTTTATATCCCATCTCCTCTGGGCAATGACTGTAATGGTCTTTAAATTAATTCTGAATTTAAACTCTTCATTGGAGATTATTTTTGGTCAGAAAGCTTCCAGTTACATCACACCTATAACTTTCCTATTATTCTATCAGCAAAGCTTACATTAATTCCAGACCACTGACAATCCCTTCCTGTTTTAATGCATTTCTGTAGTAAAATCATTAACAATGTATTTATATTATCCATATAATATTTATATTATCCATCAATCAGTAATGGTTGCATTAATTCCGGAACCCTTTCTGACAATACCTCTTCATATTTTTAATACAATTCTCTAATAAAAATCATTAGTAATATTTCTACTTTATTGATTTATTATTTAACATTTATTATTATTTTTATCTTATTATTTTTTATTTATTGTTACTATTATTTAATTATTTAACATTATTATTTTTTGTTATCATTATTACTATTTTTTATTATTATTTTATTATTTAACATTATATATTATTAGTAGTATTATTTTATTACATATCATTATATATTACTACCTCTGTTCCACTAGTGATGTAATTTGCATCATATAAACAATGGAATTGGTTACTTATTGAGGAACAGAGGTATATTTATTATTATTATTATTATTAATGAACAATGTGCAGATTGTTTGCCAAAACTTGCTCAAACAAATTTCTGGTCAAAAATGGTAAAAGTTTGCTTGTTAATTCATCCATTTTTTTTATTTAGGTAAGTAATATTTATTTTCTTCCTGAAGAAAAAGGCTGAAGTTAAATGAGTGGTATAGTCAGTGGGTAGAAAGAAGGAAAGTAAATTGTTTGCCAGCATGTACCCCATTTGAATGCAGTTTTATTTTTGTACCTCATACCAAACTTTGCTGCGTCTTCTGCCTGGTTCTTAGAATGAATGAATGTTTTGATAAAGTTTCTTCTTTTAAATAAAGCCTCTTTGAGGCATCACAAGTTACATAAAAAAACTGGTTCATGCCTATTGTTAGTCTTTACAATTTTGCAGCTTAGTTCTAGTCAGGGTTTGACCCAATCATAGGGCAGGCTGCAGGCCACATATGGACCGTGGGCTGGCTTTCTGAATGGCATGCCTAATTTAATGCGGAAAATAACGTTATTTTTAAAATTTTATGTTTTGTTGCATTCTCACTTGTTCACTCACATTCTCTCTCATGCAAAGAGGTTGAGAAAATGGTAGTTTATAAGTTTATCAGTTATGGATAGGTTGTTTATCTCATGACAATGCGTGTTACCACCTTATATAAGTATAACTGACATGGGTGTATATTTGCCTTGTGTAATGATTAAAAGAAAATGCACAGAGTGTTGATAAATACAAAATAAATCTTTATATACACAATATAATACAGATGGATAAGATGAATGTTGAGGTTTCAATAATTCAAGTGTAAAATCATTGTGCATACGAGAGATAAGAGAGAAAGAGTCTGGGAGGAATTAAATATATATATACATATGTATGTATGCAGATATAGTAACTGCCACATTAGCACATGGTGAAGGAAAGTATGTTTGTTTTCAATGTAGCAAGGATGGCTTAGCTGTACAAATGTTGTATTTCATCTCTGGGTATGTTAAGATGACTGCATCATCTGAGAATGGACATGATTTATCAACTCTAGTATTGGTTGATTTTTCATCTGTTTATATACATATCTATAGATCCACTTTGAAAAGGGTGCTTTGCTTCTCGCTAGCCCACAGCCTATCCCCTCGTTGTGATAATTCGACCAACCAATCAGAAACTTATCTATTTTTAGAGATGTTGAAATTTTTGTTATTGTTTATTTCTTTTCTTACATCCTGGTTATGAACGTTTTCTGATTGGTTGTTCGAACTATGGCTTTGTTTGCTTGGCCATTTTTATTATCCATCTATTTTTATCGATGGTGAAATTTTGGTCAGTGATTCTCAATTTGGGCTC
This sequence comes from Acanthosepion pharaonis, assembly GCA_903632075.3. Classification (NCBI taxonomy): domain Eukaryota; kingdom Metazoa; phylum Mollusca; class Cephalopoda; order Sepiida; family Sepiidae; genus Acanthosepion; species Acanthosepion pharaonis. Next base: position 345,827 of record CAHIKZ030001761.1, on the reverse strand, counting down.
CAAGGAATTTTTAAAATGGGCCAGGAGTTGGCCCAAGGAAAATAGGTAGGCTTTGAAATTCTATTTTTTTTTTTTTTCCACTGGCATAAAACTATGAAAACACAAACTACTTTACTTTTTTTTTTTAAAGGCAAATAATTCAGAAGTTAGATGAAATTTTTAATATTTTCGTTTTATAATAAACTAGCAGTAGAGCCCAGCATTGCCCGGGGATGTAACAGTAAGAGATAGATCAAGTATTGACCATCATAAAGACTGAAAAATAAAATCGACAAAGATTATTGTTTAAGGTTGACGGACACGCATGTCTTAATTAGTTTTTTTTGTTTTGTTTAGTTTTTTTTACGAATTGGTCAAACTCAAACAAAAACATTGTTTTCAATTGTTATGGGTCTACCAATTGAATAGAATTTTATTATAAACAATTGTTTTGTAAATGGAATTTTTAAAGCATTCTGAATGTAAAAATAAAGAAAAAAAGTGTGCAAGACAATAAGAAACACTACCTGCCAAAAAAAAAAGTGAAGTTTTGTTGAAATTGGTTGAAAAATGTAGGAAATCCGATCCCATATATAAATGAACACACACACACACACACAACCAACCTGGGTTTTATAATAAGTATAACTTGATGTGAGTTGTCCCCCTTTAATTAATACCGCTTAATCGTGTTTTCAAATAGATTTCATGCAAAAACAATTGTTTTTTTTCCAATTTTTGGCGCTGTCAGAACCACTGCAAGGTAATTTTACGTAGTCCTGTGAAGTTTTGTTGAAATTGGTTGAAAAATGTAGGAAATATGATCCTATATATAAACGTACAGACACACACACAATCTGCGTTTTATAATAAGTAAGATTATATTTTCATATTGATTTGAAACATTTTTTTGTTTTATTGTGTGATGTTAGAAAAACTTTTTGTGGTCATTTATTATTTTATTTTATTTTTTTTGATACCAGCTTTTTTTAGGCATTTAAATGTGAGTTATTGAATTACAGTGTAACAGAATTAGTTGTTGTTTTAGTTTTTGAAAGCATTACTTTATCTTTATTATATAATCACCATTAATCTACATTTTCATTGTTAGTTATTTATAATTTATCATTTTTTTATATAAAGGTCTATGGTTATAATTGAATTTAAATTATCTTCCTTCAATCATTTTTGAAAGTTTTTATTGTACTAGTGTTACCAGGACCAGTGTAGTTATTAGTTAGGATGTATATTTTCTACTACGTTTTGTTTTTGTAAATAAAATGTATTTCATGTTACAGGGAATTTTTATTTGTGCTTATGTGGGCTTGGAAATTTTTTTTGACAGCAAAAATGGACCACAAAAAAGAAAAGTCGGTGAAACACTGATTTTGGTCTTGTTTTTTATTTCCCTCTCACCACAAGAGAAGCTGGTGTCAAAGGGAAATAATTATTGAATGCCCGAGTAACCTCCCTTTCTTATTAATGCATGTTGTATTTTGGGTGCGATTCGACTAAAACATGTAGCATAATGATTAAGTTAATCGTTTTTTTTTTTTTTTTTAATTTTTTTTAATTTTGTAACGTTCTCATCATTTAAACTATTAGCTAATTTCATTAAGGAGCATCATACGTGTCAAAATATTTTGCTTTAGAAATGCGGAAACGTTCATATTATTTTTTTTTCTGTGGAGAAGAAATATATATATATATATATATATATATATATAATTATTTATTTAAAAATATGATTCCAAATCGCGACATAAGAAGTCCCATGTTTCAAAACAAGAGCTGAAAATTTCAATATAATTATTTAAATTAAATTGAGTTAAAATAAGCAAATAAGCTCTGTTCCATCTTCAAGCTTTTTTTTTTTTTTGAATCTAATTATTTATTTAAAAATATGATTCCAAATTATTTATTTAAAAATATGATTCCAATTCGCTTGAAGATGGAACAGAGTTTATTTTAACTTAAATTTAATTTAAATAATTATATTGAAGTTTTTTCCTTTGTTTTGAAAAATGGGAGACTCTTATGTCATAGATTTGGAATCATATTTTTTAAATAAATAATTATATTTATGCTCTATTTTTGTATCGAGCACTATTTTTTTAAAAAAAAATAACTAAAATACTAAGGAACTTTGGATTATTTACCTAACCAGTTCCTTCCTATTTTCTATATATTTTTTGTTTATATATATATATATATATATATATATATATATATATATATATATATATTATATATAAAAAATATAAAAAATAAAAAAATTAATTCATAATCCGGAGTTCATTAGATTTTTTTTTTTTTTTTAAGAAGACATAGCTCTATGCAGAAGTAGAATAATATTATAATAGTTTTTTGTTTAAAAATATGATTCCTTATACATTTCGAAAAACTACACATCATTAAATTTACAAATAATGAAAAATTATTAAACCATAGGCAGGAAATTAACAGTAGTTTTTTTGAAATACATCAACAAATTTTTCGCATTAAATAATTAGCATAAAAAAAAAAATCCCATAGTTTAATAAAATATATCTTAAAAGCTTAGCCAAATCATTAAATAGGAAAAACCCTTTCTGTAGTCGTCAAAAAACAAACCGAAAAAATCAAATTGAAATTCAGTGCAATACATATTGTATATATAAACACCCATTTGAATAAACAAATAAATAAATAGATAATCAGATAGACAATAATAAAACAAAATCCTCCCGACACATAACGACTTATAAATATTTTCAAAAATATCCCTCACTGGGAACTAACTAGTGGATGACCGATTTACATTAGCCTTGAAATAGATACCCTATCCAACCTTAAAAACCTCTCAGAAGATGATGAATCTATAGATAAGAATTAACTCTCTGACTACTTAATGAAGAAAACTAGCCTAGCCACCTCCACAATAACCAATGTTATAACGAACCATGCCTAAAAACACACGTAAACCAAGAGATAGCTTATTCCTAAAATTTCGCTTGACGATTAAATGGGACTAAACACCTCAATTCAACTTAATTTTAATAATTATTTGGATGGTTTCAGCTCTCATTTTTGAAACATGAGAACTCTTATATATATATATATATATATATATATATATATATATTTTTTAAAGATATTTTTTGTATTTTCAGATGAATAAATAAGAAACAAATCACCTGCAGTATTATGTGTTAATCAAAGTGTCAGCAGGGATTATATTATATGAAATCTTCAATTTTTAAATTGTAGAAAATTTTTTTTCTCCAAATAAAAAATATCAACTTTTTCCACATTTGGAAAGGAAGATGCTTACATGTATGATCTTCTGTAGTGAAAATGGACATATCACTTTCAACATAAAATTACTTTGAATTATTTTATTAGTGCGGCCCACTTTATGATGAGCCATATTTCATGCAACCCGCTAATCAGAAAAAGTTGCCCATGCCTGGTTTAATATGATTACTCTCCCTCATTTATAAGGATTTCCTTTTCTTGAATTCTTTTTCAAGGCCCTACCCCTCCTCAACTGCTGCAGCCATATTATTGTTATCAGTCATATTCTTTTTCTTTTGTTACCGCAAGAAAGAATACCTCAACTGTGAAATTCAAACATGCAATTGTTTCATGATCAGAGTTGCCTGCAGTATCATTTATAGATAAATTCATTGTAAACCTTAAGGAGGCTTATTGGTTTCAAGTAAAAATCGTAATGCATGCTGGGATTTCTACCTAGTGCATGATAGATCACTTCTCAGCCTCATCTATCATATTTTTGTTGTTCTTGCCTTTCAATCAGGTTTTATCTTCAAAAATGTAAATGCAATGTCAATCGTTATCTTCTGTCTTCTTAATTCCTATTCTTTTATTGTACTTGCTCATTTTTCTTATATTCTTTCATACTCATTAACCTGCATCTTAGTGGCTTTATTGTATTGCTTGTAATGAAATGATTAATATATACACTACAGTTCAAAAGGTTTGAAGCCATCCCCAGAATTAGCAGGGAATGAACTTGACAGAAGAGTGAAGAAAAAATGAAAAAAAGACTCTTGGAGTCTTTGAAAAAAAGAATGGTATCAATTATCAAACTTTATACTGGGAGAAACTTTTGTAATGAATGCCCAGATTTTTTGCTGCAGTAATCAAGGCTAAAGGAGGATATTTTGAAGAGAGCAAAATTTTATCATAAAATGCTTTTTTTCTTTTTGTTATAATAAAATTTCTAATAAAAAATATGTCTCACTTTTTTTTAACCATGTATAATAATTTTCTCTTATTTAAAGTACAAAACAACTATTTTGTGGGCCAATTACCAGGGTTGGACTCAAACTTTTGAACTATATGTGTGTGTGTGTGTGTTTATATATATATATATATATATATATATATATATATATAACAATGAAAACCAAAATTACTTCATTTTGAAGTAATTTTAGTTTTTGTCATCTTATTATTTTAAAACGCAAATTATTGTGTGTGTGTGTGTGTGTGTGTGTGTGTGTGTGTGTGTGTGTGTGTGTGTGTGTCTGTAACGTTTATATATTGGATCGGATTTCCTACATTTTTCAACCGATTTCAACAAAACTTCACTAGACTACATAAAATTACCTTGTGGTGGTTCTAACAACGCCAGAAATGGGAAAAATATAATTGTTTTTGCATAAAATCAATTTGAAAACACGATTAAGAGACATCGTGAAAATGGAAGGGGACAACTCACATCGGGTTGTTTGTGTGTGTGGGTTCCTTTAAATATGGGAATCAGATTTCCTATATTTTTTCAAAATGATAAAACAAATCTTTTTTTTTTTTTTTGGCAGGTAGTGTTTCTTATTCTCTTGCATACGTTTTTTCTTTTTTTTTAACAATCAGAATGCTTTAAAAATTCCATTTACAAGACAATTATTTATAATAGAATTCTATTCAATCAGTAGACTCATAACGATAGAAAACAATGTTTTTTTTTGAGGTTGGGTTTGACGAATTTAAAAAAAAATTAAAAAAAAAAACAACTAATTAAGACATGCGTGTCCGTCAACCTTAAACAATAATCTTTTTTCTGATTTTTCAGTCTTTATGATGGTGAATACTTGATCTATATCTCAAAATTTGTTATATCCCCGGCAACGCCAATTTTCTACTACTAGTAAAATATATATGCTCTGTTATAATAAAGTCTGTGGATCAGTTTTAATATTTGTTATTTAAAAGGATACTAATACCTGTACTATATATATATATATATATATATATATACACACACACACACACACACACACACACACACACATATATATATATATATATATATATATATATATATATATATATATATATATATATATATTTTATTGGATAGATGTGAGTTTGTGACCCTGGGTTTCACACTTTAGTGATTGTCTGACGATCGCTAAAATGTGAAACCCAGGGTCACAAACTCACATCTATCCAAAGTGATATGTTAGCTTATTTGATATTGAGTGCTTTCTAATATAAGTACCGCAATATATAATATATAAATAATTATACATATATATATTTATATACAATTTTCACAATGATATATATATATATATATATATATATATATATATATATATATATATTTTTTTTTTTTAAAATTTCTTGAACATTCAGGCCGGTAAATGTAATTAATACTGTTTAATTAAAAGACAGAGAATTTACTTAAATAAATTATATCTATAAAACTAATGTATAAATGGAAAATATATTAAAATAATTGTCAGAGTTAATCCATTTCATTATATAAGGCCTAAATCTTGAAATGACCTCCAACCCCCAATTTTTTTGCTTTAAATAACTGAGAAAGGGTTGATAAGCTATCAAAAACAAACCAATCAATAAAGACATAATTTAATCAAGGACTTTTTAATCCATGTCTACTTTTCAACAGCTGGAACAAGAGAAAGCCGAGCAGCTGGAGGAGAAAGACGCTGAGATTGCTTGGAGGAAAGAGAAAGTGGACGCTTTGAAAAAGCAGATTTGTGATATGTTAACAGGAAACTCATTGTAAGTTTTCTTTTTTTTTTGTTCTTTACGCACATCAGTCTACTGTCTTTTCTTTTTTTTTTCTACACTAATGTTCACCCGAGGCTCAAGAGCCACCCACTCAAGGTAGAGGTTGTGTGAAACGAACATTAAAGGAGGATATAGAATGTGAAGATTATGAGGATTAGGCGGATAGATAACGATTGACCCTAGACGTGAAGAGGTTAAGATTGTAATCATCAAGGTAGAACCATTTCTTTGGAAGAAGCGGAGTTGGAATTCCTTCCTATGAAAGAAATACAGAAGGAATTGGGTGATTTGTCCCTATATGTGGGTGATGTAATGGATAGTGGCTCAGAATGAGAAACTGTGGAGAGCCATATTTGAGTTCAAGTCGAGTTTGTTGCATTCACTTATATTAGGTTGGTGCAAAAATAACGTCGTTTTTGACGCTCAACTTAACGCCAAAAAAACGACATTATTTTTGCAACACTCTAATACATCAATACTCTTCGAAAAGTCCTCAAGTGAGATGATATCTGTTATCTAGGACAGTTTTTTTCTCAGCATCAGCCTATATTTCCGAGATGAGGTATTTTAACTATTTATGCTGTTCGCTCATCTTATTGCTATATTCGCAAAATTTCAGCCATTGTATGTTCCAGCCATCTTCAGGTGATATTTTGAATTACAGACCAAACCATTTCATAGAACCGCATCATGGATTTACGACCTGTGTCTGCTATTCTGCAACCGTTATCATCGCATAGCAATCTTCTATGTCAACATAACAGAATATCATCTTTGATGGTGAATATCTTTGTTTAAATGTCCATATATCTACTCTGAAGATGGCTCATGTGAGCTAATGCTTGAATCAAGAACCAGCATAATAAAAAAAATATCCAAATGTTGGACAATTTTTGTCTTTATTTTCTCTCAAAATTAAAGCAACTATACAAAGTTTTGAACAGCTCATGATCAAACATAATAGACATTCATTGTCTGTTATATTTAACAATATGTTTGAAAATCTTTACTGTATTAGACATCCGACAACATTCATATTTCCCCCTTCCATTCACCTCTATAAAACTTCTCTCTGTTAAGGTTTAATCTCCCACCTTCTCTCATCTGTTACCCCTTTCTTTAGCTCTAACATTCGTCCCACACTCTCATACTTACACTCTCTCTAAATTCTATTTTTATTTCCGGAGTTGTTTTTTTCTGTTTTCTTTTTGAATTTGTAGGTCTGATGAATTGGATCGTATTTACAATTCCAATGGAATAAATTATGACCATGGAATATTAGTGTTTAAGCCTTTTTATTATATATATATATATATGTGAGCTTTGAAATAGTTTGTGGACCTGTGCAATAGTCTGTGGAATGAATGTGGAAATAAACAGCAAGACAATCAAAACACCAAATGATAATAAAATAGTTTCTAAGTTGGAGGATTGGCACATCCTTCCGGTTAATAAATAATGTACACTATTTACATTATTCAGACTATTGTCCTCATCTTTGTCGCCATATTTATTACAACGTTTCAGCCGTTGTACGTTCTGGCCTTCTTCAGGTGGTTGGAATATCGAACTGAACCCTTTATTTTGTTCACTGGGGTAGACTGTTCTAGTTCCTCATGCCATGTTTAATGGATATCAGTTATTAGATATCTCCTGTTAATTCCCCTCTGCAAGTTCTCCACTGCCTTAACTGGGTATTGAACTCTCACTCTTTGGGTCCTGTCACTGGATCTAACCAACGCCTTTATCCACTGTGCCACGTGTCCTTGAGGTAATAAATATGGCGACAAAGATGAGGACAATAGTCCGAATAATGTAAATAGGGTACATAATACCTCATCTCAGAAATATAGACAGATAGTTTTATTCCATCTTATTATTGTTGCTTTTTATCCCAAATAAATAATGCTTTGAAAATAATCATTGAACATTTTTCAACCAATGTGTTGCATTCCTGCCAACAATAAAATGCATACTTCACGATCCCTTTGAAGGGTATATAAGCAAAGATTCTAGACCAGACAAGCCAGTAAGGAAAAGGGATGGCAACATATCGCAACAGCTATACTTTCCTCCTCACTTTTTCCCTTCCCTCTTTTTTTCTCACAAGGTAATATTTCTTTTTATCTTAACAAACAACTACAATCAAGGTCTGTAAGAATACTCATACATGCTATGAAAAATCTAATTGTAAAAAAACATATTTTATATTTAAAAATCTTTCTTTGTTGTGGCTTGATTAAAATCCGCAACAATTCTGCATGTAAATAGTGTAAATACTTTTATCATATTGAAAATTTCTCATCTCAAAAATTCAAGCATATCATTGGTAATCACTCATCAAAGACAGTGTAACTTTCTATTCAAGATTGTCTAAGGATTTTGTTTTTTGTTTTATGATCAACTATGGATAATGTCTTGGAGTTCCTTTCATCGCTGAAAATCTGGTAAAATGATGTTGATCGTATGCAGGAACTTCAGGAGGAGGAAAGTAACTTTTTTCTCCAAGATTTCCAAAATGATAAAAAAAAAAAAAAAAATCACATTCCCAAATGTTTAAATAGTTGCATTTATTAATTTTTTTTTTTTAAATTCTTATACAGCTTTTTTTTAAAGAAAGATTTGTTTCCACAGAGTACGGCAAAAGCAACTGGATGAAATGTCGAAGGAACTGGAAAAAGTTAATCACGAAGCGGACAAATTACGGATGAAGATTCAAACATCCAAAGTGTTGACCATCAGTAAAACTAATGACGTAAGTGAATTTTAGTTTTTCTTACCTTTCTGATGTGAAGCTAATCATTTCCATGACATAATATTTAAAATAACCTCACTAAAATTCTTCTTTATATCCCCTCAGGATGTTGGCCATCATGACTCTCCACAACTTTCTGTCCCTTGTAGCTTTTAATAAAATTCATCCTTCTGTTATTTCTCCTAAGACCTGTTTTGTCATCCATTTACTCAAGCTCATTAAGTAGGTTATGCATTGTTTTCCTCTGTCCATCTTGCCTTCAATCTGTCCTGTGAGTATCAGATTTTCCAAGCCCTCCTTCCTCATTATATACTCTAGAAACCTCAACTGTCTCTTCCTGATATTAAGTATTAGTTTCCTTTTTGTTTCCATATTCTTCAAAACTTTGCTGCTACTCACATGCTTGGTCCACGGTATCCTCAGCATCCTTTTGTAGAACCACATTTTTGTTGCTTCAAGTCTCCTATTCATCTTTGAGTAGATCGTCCAACACTCACTGCCATACAGGAGGACAAAATATCACATAGCAGTTTAGTATTCTTTTCCTTGTTTCTAGTGAAATTTTTCTATTTCTTAGTACTCGGCTTAGCTTTTGGAATGCTTCCTACGCTATCTCAATACGCCTTTGGATTTTAGTGTCGCTTTTTCCATCCTCTGTTAAAATACATCCCAGATATTTATATTTCCACACTTGTTTGATTTTGGTATCTCCGTTTTGCAATTCATACTTTGGGCTGTCCCTTTTGCTAACAACATTACTACAACTATAAATTAATAATCATACTCTTATTGTCTTTGTTGTCGGTTTGTTCTCTTGTAATTCAACAATAGCTAGAGCTATGGCCATTAACTTTCCTGAGGTTACTAACCCTAACCCCTAGAGCATGTTTTTTTCTTTTTCACCTTCTATCATCGTGGCAGATGCTAACTTTCCATTGCTTTGGTCTGACATTTTCTACTGATATGAATTAGAATGATTATATTGAATCAATTGCTCATCCCTCTGCAAGGGAAGTTAGTTCTTTCCCAAAATCTATCTTACATATTTATAAGTCTACCATTTACTAATGCATTTAGATTTGCTGCCACATGTGGTCTTGTATCTGTGGAACCTCATTTAAAATTGTAGAAAAATTTAATAGATTTAAGTAATATCACTAAAAATCTCAATTCTGTACCAACCTAGGCTCACTGACTCATTTTTGTGCAAAAGGTGGGCTCCAATTTGATTTTCCACATTTGCATTTATTAACCAATCAGTGACGTTAACTAAAACGCTCCTAGACCTTTGCAAAATCAGACAACCATGTTTGTTGTCTGCTATGAAATTTGAGAGGTCACCCCAGAAAATGATCAACAATATTTTTCCTCCTAAAAAGTGAATGATATATTGAATGACAATGTGTCTATTTATTTTAATGTAAATTCTTTCTTCTAAATTACTTTCATTGTACTTGTGAAATATTATCACTTTCTTTATTTTGAATTAATGAATTTTAATTAGAACCAAATTAATTCTACCACCATTTTTGCTTTAGCAAAAGAAGATATTCCTAACAGTAAAAAAATCATTTCCAATGAATTCCTTATGCTAAAACCATTTCCACTGAATTCTTAATAGTAAAACCTTTTCAAATGGATTCCTTGTAGTAAAATCATCTTCAATGGATTTCTTATGCTAAAACCATTTCCACTGAATTCTTAATAGTAAATGGATTCCTTTTAAAATCAAATGCATTCCATTTCCACTGAATTTTAATAGTAAAATTTTCAAATTTCGTTGTAAAAATCATTTTCAATGAATTCCTTATACTAAAACAATTTCCACTGAATTCTTAATAGTAAAACCTTTTCAAACGGATTCCTTGTAGTAAAATCATCTTCAATGGATTCCTTATGCTAAAACCATTTCCACTGAATTCTTAATAGTAAAACCTTTTCAAACGGATTCCTTGTAGTAAAATCATTTTCAATGGATTCCTTATGCTAAAACCATTTCCACTGAATTCCTAATAGTAAAACCTTTTCAAATGGATTCCTTGTAGTAAAATCATCTTCAATGGATTCCTTATGCTAAAACCATTTCCACTGAATTCTTAATAGTAAAACCTTTTCAAATGCATTCCTTTCTATGGAAACTAGTCTGTTATAATCCCTCTATGTCACAAAGAATGCTCTCACTGGGTCATAAATGCTCATATGAACCACCTCAATGGCCATATCATATTGAAACACTGTTTCCCTGTACGATCACAGATATTAAGCAACATCATGTTTGGTCAGTACCTAGATGGGTGACTTCAAGGGAATACCAGGTTCTCTAAGCTTGGATGTGCAGGTGGTATAATGGATAATGGCTTAGAACTAGAAATCATCAAGCCTGGTTCCAATCCCAATGGCTTTTTTATATTCATTTATGCACAAATACCATTGAGTGGGGTATGAATCCACCGCTTCCCCCCCAACTTTGGGTTAATTAGTAAGACTTGTATCAGTAAATCATTATTATATCCAACAAAATTCTTACAATCTAAAAATATTTTCTGGCTTTAAATAACCTGTAAAGGGGTTGATAAGCCGTAAAAAAAAATGAATGAATCAACCTTATAGATTTGTTGTGCTTATACATAAAGTACATTTTTTAGACCAGATAAATAATCTTAGTATTTAAAAAACTGATATCTAAACCAACCGAAGTAGTTGGTTGGTTTAGATATCGACTGTGAAAAAAAATAGCTGAAACCATATGAGTGAGGAAAAAAATAATTTACATTTTATGAAATATAAGACTCTCGCTTTTAAATGACACATGAGGGTTTGATTAGCCGTAAAACAAAACAACCAACCAACCTTTTTAGATTACCAAAAGAGGCCACTACATAGACATAGGTGAATTGCCCCTCTGCATTTAATTGCCTCTTGAGATGTTGCAGGCATCTCTTGTCATGACATTGTAGAAACAAAATTTTTTATAAAGTTAAGCTTGATAAATAAATGTCTATAATTATTCAGAAAATATTGAATGTAAAACATCTGAAACTGTATGTGGCTTTGCGTTTTCTTGTTCATAATCTGATTTTCAGAACTCATTAAAAATGTTGCCATCCTTATTTCGATGGCACAGATAAACTCAAGCAAACATTAAATAGAATTTTTCCTTTTCCTTTTTTCATATCTCAGATATCCTGCCCTGAATGTAAGAACAAATTAATGGCCATGAAGTTGAAAGACATAGAGATCGAACAGCTGAAGACACAGCTCAGATTCAATGGCATTCAACAATAATAACGAACGCAGTGTGGCTTCCAGCTTGAATTGGAGGGGGTGGAATAAGATGAATAAAAACCATTTCTTGTTAAATAGATTCACTACCATTTGTTAATAGCTATGAATATACAGTTTACTTTTGAAGTGCACAATTATTCAAACAATAGCCTTATTCTGTGAGTAAAACTTCCATTATGATCCCTTTCTGCATGATTTTCAATTTATTTCTATAGTAAGTTGATTAGCAATCCATTTACATTACATATAAAACATCCCAATTCTGCTAGTAACTTTTATTCTTAACCATGGACAGCCATTTTTTTTTATTGACTTTAAATGTATAACATTCAAATTACACATTGATTTTGCTTAGATTTAAGACAATTATTACAGAGAGCTAAAAATAAAGCGTTGAAAATTCACTCATCAGCGCAAAATGACACCTCGAAGGCCACTACAACTACATCAATGAAAGATACAATTTCAGCTGCCTCTGATAATATTTCGTTTGGTCGCATCTTTTTACCAAATAACCATTTGACCGAACGTATCTCTCATAATCTAAATGCATTAAAAATTAGAACTACTATATTACCTACTAGAACTATCCGTAGTTTATTAAATAGCACCAACAGACAACATATTAGATCCGATGCTTGCATCTATCAAATATCATGCAAAAACTGTGACCTAAAATATGTGGGTGAAACATGTAGGTCCGTAAAATCTCGTGTTTTTTGAACATAAACGAGATATTCGCCTCGGAAATTTTAACAATGCTTTAGTTGTACACACAACTAAAGCAGATCATAATTTCGATTTCGATTCCGTGAAAGTATTAAAATATTTTCATAATAAAAATCTCAGGAGGATTTATGAAGCAGGTATAATATCCATCTCACGCACAGTGAATACTAGACCTGGTTTCTTTAATATTTCCCCTTTTTTAGCGAGATTGATGCTCGACAAGCATACACATAAAAATTTTAGAACCTAATAGAATTCTTTTCATTTTCTTTTTCATTTCAAAATAATCACAAACTTTTAGGAATATGTTTTGAAAGTGTCGCCCATGTGACGACAGCGTGACCATGTTAGACGGAAAGCTGATCATTTTAAAAATTTTCAGTTATCTGTTTTGGATAAGACTTGTGTTTTTTATGTCCATCATATTCAACTGTATTGTATTTTAATGAATATTGTCTTGAAAAAGGTTTATTAAACCGAAACGTCAGATGTCGACATTTCATTCATTTTAAACAACATTTAAGGATTTTGTTTGTTTTTTCAAAATTTTTCTTCATTCTGTCGGATTTATATCCATTTACACTTGCTTATATATATATATATATATATATATATATATATATATATATATTTACATTATAGCAATTTATATTATAACAATTTACATATTGTCATAATTTACATTATATCATGGTAATTTACATATTTTTACTATATTATAGCAATTTATATATGTAAATTGCTACTATATAAATTATATATAATATGTAAATTACTATAATATTATCTTGAATTTTATTATATGTATATATATATATATTATATATATCACTGCCATGAACAGACAAAAATTAGTTTTGTTATTACCACTCATGATAATAAAAAGTAAAAATGAAAAAAACTAGCTAGCTTACGCTTGGATAAAAGCTTAACAGAACTAAATCGAGGTAAATAGAGTAAATTATATAATAATAAAAAAAAAACAATGGACAAAGTTTATTGGTTTATTCCCAAAGTTATTAAAGTTTATTCCCACCAATAGCTAGCCTGTTTTTCATTTTTGCTTTTTGTTATCAAAAGATGGTAATAATAAAACTAATTTTTTCTGTTCATAGCAGTGATAAAATTTTACCACCAAACATATCTTTATTTATATATATATATATATATATATATATATATATATATATATAATCTTCCATGTTTCTGTTTCCTGGGAGTCTCAACAGTTAATTTAAAAAAAAAAAATTTTATTTTTTTTCATCTTCAAATATTTCTGAATAATAAATGAATTTTGAATAACTGTTCTCTTTATTGGTTCACTAATTCTTTGATAGGAAAGTACACTTAGATACTGAAGGCAAATAAATTTCTCACAACCTGAACATGATTCTATATAAATTTCTGTGATGAGGTGTTATTATTTACAGTTGGAATAATGTCCCCATTTTTGTTGTTATTAGCATAACATTTCAGCCTTGTGTCCCCCTAGCCTTGATTACGTGTCTATTGATCTATTGGATTGTCTATGCAACCTTCAAGGAATTTTGGACTGAACTCGTTATTCAATCTACAAGAGTAGATTGTTCTCATTCCATTGTCCATGTCTATGGATATTTAGACAGAATGCTAAAATATATGATGGGCATTATCCTGCTGGAACAGTAAATTGTTTTAATATAATGTAAATAAGGATATTATAATTTACATTATATTATAGCAATTTACATATTATCCTAATTTACATTATATTATGGCAGTTAACATTATGGTAATTTACATTACATTATAGCAATTTACATATTGTAATTTATATGATATCAATTTACATATTATTGTAATTTAAATTATGTCAATTTACATTTTGTAATTTTCCTTATGGCAATTTACATATTATAATTTACATTATATTATAGCCATTTACATATCGTAATTTACCTTATGGCAATTTACATATTACAATTTACATTATATTATCGCTATTTACATATTGTAATTTACCTTATGGCAATTTACATATTATAATTTACATTATATTATAGCAATTTACATATCGTAATTTACCTTATGACAATTTACATATTATAATTTACATTATATTATAGCAATTTACATATCGTAATTTACCTTATGGCAATTTACATATTATAATTTAAATTATATTATAGCTATTTACATTTTGTAATTTACCTTATGGCAATTTACATATTATAATTTACATTATATTATAGCAATTTACATATCGTAATTTACCTTATGGCAATTTACATATTATAATTTACATTATAGCAATTTACATATCGTAATTTACCTTATGGCAATTTACATATTATAATTCACATTATATTATAGCAATTTACATATTGTAATTTATATGATATCAATTTACATATTATTGTAATTTAAATTATGTCAATTTACATTTTGTAATTTACCTTATGGCAATTTACATATTATAATTTACATTATATTATAGCTATTTACATATCATAATTTACCTTATGGCAATTTACATATTATAATTTACATTACATTATAGCAATTTACATATTGTAATTTATATGATATCAATTTACATATTATTGTAATTTAAATTATGTCAATTTACATTTTGTAATTTACCTTATGGCAATTTGTTATTATAATTTACATTATATTATAGCTATTTACATATCGTAATTTACCTTATTTTTTACATATTATAATTTACATTACATTATAGCAATTTATATATTGTAATTTATATGATGTCATTTTTATTATTGTAATTTAAATTATGTCAATTTACATTTTGTAATTTACCTTATGGCAATTTTCATATATTATAATTTACATTATATTATAGCTTTTTTACATATAACTTAATTTATTTTATGGCAATTTACATATTACAATTTACATTATATTATCGCTATTTACATATTGTAATTTACCTTATGGCAATTTACATATTATAATTTACATTATATTATAGCAATTTACATATCGTAATTTACCTTAAATGACAATTTACATATTATAATTTACATTATATTATTTCAATTTACATATCGTAATTTACCTTGAAAATTTTTTTATATTTTACATAATTTATTATAACCATTTACATATATAATTTACATTTTTACATTTAAATTATAATTTAAATTATATTAAGCTATTTACATTTCTTAATTTACTTATGGCAATTTAATATTATAATTTTTTTTATATTATAGCAATTTACATATCGTAATTTACCTTATGGCAATTTACATATTATAATTTACATTATATTATAGCAATTTACATATCGTAATTTATTTTATTACATATTATAATTACATATTATAGCATTTACAATTGTAATTTTACATAAAATATTATTTTTATTTTGAAATTTAAATTATGTCAATTTACATTTTGTAATTTATTTAAATTATAATTTTCATTATATTTAAATTTTTATATTATAATTTAGTAATGGCAATTTTGTTATTATAATTTTACATTAATTTATTCTTTTACATATTGTAATTTACCATTTTAGTAATTTATATATATTGTAATTTAAATTATGTCAATTTACATTTTGTAATTTAAAAAGATGGCAATTTACATATTATAATTTACATTATATTATAGCAATTTACATATCATAATTTATGTTATATTATAGAAATTTACATATTATAATTTACATTATGTGACAATTTAGATATCGGAATTTATATTATGGCAATTTACATATAATTTACATTATATTATAGCAATTTACATATTGTAATTTTAATTTTTTATATTATATTATAGCTTTTTTATATCATAATTTACATTATATTATGGCAATTTATATATGTAAATTGCTACAATATAAATTATATATAATATGTAAATTACTATAATATCTTGAATTTTATTATTATTATTAGATGAAGTATTGTCAGCCATTATTCATCTGCATTGTGTTTCCTCTGTCTCTCTTACCTTCAATCTGTCCTGTGAGTATCAGATTTTCCAAGTCCTCCTTCCTCATTATGTGCCCCAGAAATTTCATCTGTCTCTTCCTGATGTTATGTTTATACTTGCATGTTTGCCCATATATAAGAACTCATCTTTTTTTATTAAATCATTCTGTAGAACCATATTTTTTGTTGCTTCAATTTTATCTTTTTTTTTTCTTTGTGGAGATTGTCCAGCATTCAGTGCTGGACAGATGGCACATAACTGTTCTGTTCCCTTTTCTTTGTTTCTGATAATAATTTTCTGTTTCTTAATACTTTGCTTAGCTTCTGGAAGGCTTCTTTTTGCTATCCCAATGTGGATTTCAGTATCACACTTTCTGTCCTCAAGTTGTTTTTTCATAGATATCTAAATCGTTGCACCTGTTTGATTTTAGTAATCTCCAACTAATAATTTACATATTAGTCTGTTCCATTTGCTAACAAACATGCATTCTATCTAACAATTGATGCTTAGTCCTTTCTTCTTGCTTTCCTTTACTACATTTTGTAAGAGTTCTTGTAGTTTCCTTTCTCTGTCTGCTATCAACATTGTGTCATCTGCATATCTAATGCTGTTAGGATTCATTATTGGTGTCCATAATCTTGAGTGGAACATGTTTGAAGACATTGTTCTACTAGTGCAATGGTTCCCAAACTTTTTTTCTCTGGGCTGCATTTTCAGAATGAAAATTTGCTAGTGCCTCATCAAATTTTACTTGATAAAAAGTACATTTAAAAATAAAAAAAACAGAGAGAAGTTTAAAAGAAGATAACCGTGGATGCAATGTCTGAACATTATCATTGATAACTCTCTCCTCCAATTTGCAGACCCTAGTTACTATATTCTTGATACGGGATATAATGTAAACATATCACAATGATAAAATTGGTCAATAATTATTTATAGCTATTTATACTGGCACTCATGCATGCAATTACAAGTAATCTATAATAATATTTTAAATTTTGAAATCATTTATTTTTGGCATAGGAATTTTTTGAAATTGTTTTTAAATCTTTGATTGTCTTTCAATCATTCTGCCTCACCTGTTATCGTCTTCTGGCATGGAACAACATTTGGAAACCATTGCACTAGTGGTAATTTTTTAACTTTTCATTATGAGCAAAATATTATAAACAGTGCTACTAACATGCAATTTTACATATGTAAGTTCAAAATTTGATTAATTTGAATCCTTTTGTGAAATGGGGAAAGGATTAAGAAAATGACAGGGAATAGATCAAAATTTTCTGGAGATGTTGATTAACATTGCATACACAAAAATTGTCAAAGTTTGCTCACAAAAATGGATATCAAAGAACCCCTAAAAACTGAAGGTTGCCTGCATGTTGCAAAACTAATTTACTAACTTTGACTTCAATGAAAAGAATTTTCTCTTCCTGATGGATTTTTTTTTTTTTTTTTTTTTTTTTAAAAGATTTTCACCCCAAAAAAGGCAGGAGTTTCACTAGTCAATTGAAAAATATACAATGTTAATTTTTAATTTTAAAGAGACATGTTAAAAGGAAAGAATGAAGAATAAGGACAAGGAATAATCATTGACATCTGGAATGCTTGATTTTCATTTTTTTGAAAATTTTTATTATTTATATTTGGATTATTTATAGCTATCAGACCTTAAAATAAAATAAGAGGAAGGTTCTTGAATTTTACGGAAGTGCAAGACATGAAGCTATCATTTGAAATAATTAATGGCTACATTTAACTGTTTTGACAGCAAAAGGGTAGACACTGAGATCTCAAAAACTTTTAGGCATGAAAAAATTTTTCACTTTTTAAATCAGCTAAAGTAGCTCGTTTTTTTGAGTGTATGTGAAAAGTATTTGTAAAAAAGACATTTATTTACATTTTTTTAATACCAATTGAGATTTAATTCATTACAATTTTATTGAATAAACATACAATTTTTTAATTAAATATGCTTACACATTGTGTTAAAATACAATTTATCACTTATTAATTTATTCCGATTTTTTGTTAAAATTTTCTTGCCATATTTGGGCTGGGAATAGGTTAAAGAAGCAAGGTGGATAATTAAATGACTCATGTTTTAATTTTCTGGGAACTTACAATTCAGTTCAAGGACTTGACAATGATAATAATTATTGTAATGTTTTTTTTCTTCCAAACTCTATCTTTTTAATTACAACATTGAAGTTTTTACATAATTGTTTTTTATTTTTTGTTTTATTAATGTAAATTTAATTTCTTAAAAAAACCTTCTTTTTTTGTTTTTTTTGTTTGCTCAAAAAATTTTGTTTGATTTAAAAAACCAAATAAAATTTTCATTTGTTAGTTCCCATTTTTTTTTTAAATTTTTTCAAAATATTGTTGTTATATGGGCATCTATAAAAATAAAAAATTATATTTTATTTGGATTTTTTTTTATTTTTTTGCCTTAACTCATAAATTTCATTTTAATTTTCATTAAAAGTTTACATTTGAATTTACATTTTAATAAAATATACAAATTTTGATTGAATGAATTTTTTCATGGATTCAAAACACATAAATTTTATTTTTGGTTCTTCCAAACCAGTTGAATTTTGTCTATTTTTTTTTTAAAAACCCAGTTTATATTTCAATTTATGATCCAAATCAGTATATTTTAAATTTTTAAAATTTCTTTTTTTTTTTATTTGTTATTTTTTTTTAAATTAAATTACCTTTTCTTTTAAAAATCATTTTACATTATCAAAGAGCCATATTTTTATTACAAAATTTATTTACTGGGTTTTTTAAATCATTCAAGTTCAAATTATTAATTGTTTACCACAAATCACTTTTTTTTGCCTTGGGGATGTTAGAATAATATTAGTAATTGAATTTCAATTCATTACAATAATCTTCATAATTGCTTTTCCATTATTTTGGGAAATATAATTTTTTTTGACTGTTAATCAATTTTTATATATTTTTTTTTAACATTGTCAGAAATTATTAAAAAGAATTCCCAATTTTTTTTAATTGGGTAATTGGTTTAAAATTTTTCTAAATCATTGAAACTTTTATGAAAACATTGTCAGGTTTTTATTCATTTTTGACTAGGAAATCTTTATCATTTTCTTAATTTTTCATTTTTATTAAATATGTTTGTCAAGAATTGGAATTTTTTTAATAAATTCATCTTCATAATTATTTTATTATGAACATAGATAATTATAATTTTTTTTGATAGGATAAATTTCAATTATATTTTTAAAAAAAAATTTTATTGTTTTTGACTCATTATAAATCCCATTTAAAAACATTAACAGAAGTTTTTTTAAAATTTATTTAAATTGTTTTATATTAATGAAGTTGTTTTATTATTTTTTTTAACTAGTTTTTTTTTTTAATTTATTTTAAAATTCTTTCAAAATATTATAACCCTAAATAATATTTTCATTCATCTTTTTTTTTGAAATTTTCCTATTATTAATTTTTTTAAAAAAATTTATTTCATCTTCATTTTTTATTAGATGAATTTGTCAGCCATTATTATTAATTTTGATATTTTTTTTTCATCTTATTTTTACTGTTGTGAAAGAAAAATTATTATTAATTTGATTTTATCATATTTTAACATTTTGCAATTATTATTAATTTTAGATTAGTTATTTTTTTTTTTTATTTTTCATGAAACTTATTCATTTATAAATATTGTCAGTATTTATTTAATAAATCTTCATTTTTTTTTGAGATGATAGATTGTTTTACTTTTTCATATCTTCATTTTTATTTTTTTTATATCTGAATTGTCATTTATTATTTTTTGAATATTTCATTTCACCTTTTTTCAATTGAATTGTCATTTACTTTTTTATCTTATTTTTTATTCATTTTTATTTTAGATATCATTTCAGTTCATAATTAATTTTTGACTAGTATTTACTTTCATTCTTTTTTATTTTTGAAAATTGTCAGTTTTATTATTAATTTTTGACAAACATTTATTTCATCTTCATTTTTTATTTTTGAATTATTAATTAATTTTTGACTAGTTTTAATCTTCATTTTTTTACTAAAAGCATTGTCATTAATTTTTTCTATTATTTTCATTTTTGTTTTTATTAGATTTCATTGATCATTATTATTAATTTTGACTATCAACATTTTTTTATTTTCATTTTTTTATTAGATGAAACTGTCATTTATTATTATTAAAAATTTTTGACTAGTTTTTACTTTCATTTTCATTTCTTCATTTTAATTAGATGAAGCATTTGTCAATCATTATTATTAATTTTTGACTAGTATTTACTTTCATCTTCATTTTTTTATTAGATGAAGCATTGTCAGCCATTATTATTAATTTTTGACTAGTATTTACTTTCATCTTCATTTTTTATTAAATGAAGCATTGTCAGTCATTATTATTAATTTTTAACTAGTAATTTTTCATTAATTTTTTTTACTGAATGCAAATTATTTTAATTTTGACATTTTTTTTTTTTTATTAGATGAAGCATTGTCAATTATTATTAATTTTTTGACTAGTATTTATTTCATCTTCATTTTTTATTAGATGAAGCATTGTTATGATTTTTAACTATTTATTTTCATTTTTTTTTTAGATGAAGCATTGTCAGTTATTTTAATTTTTTGACTATTTTCATTTCATTTTTTATTAATGAAGCATTGTCAGTTTATTATTAATTTTTTGACTAGTATTTACTTTCATCTTCATTTTTTATTAGATGAAGCATTGTCAATCATTATTATTAATTTTTAGATTTCTTTCAGTTTTTTTACTTTCATTTTCATTTTTTTTTATTAGATGAAGCATTGTCAGTCATTATTTTTAATTTTTTTTTTTTAATAGTATTTACTTTCATTATTCATTTTTTATTAGATGAATTATTTCATTTAATATGAAATTAATTTTTTTTTTAAGTATTTACTTTCATCTTCATTTTTTTATTAGATGAAGCATTGTCAGCCATTATTATTAATTTTTACTAGTATTTACTTTCATCTTCATTTTTTTATTATTTTCAGCATTATTATTAATTTTTTATTTATTTCATTTCATTTTTTTTATTAGATGAAGCATTGTCATCCATTATTATTTTTTATAAGTATTTACTTTCATCTTTTTTTTTTATTAAATGAAGCATTTCAGCCATTATATTAATTTTGACTAGTATTTACTTTCATCTTCATTTTTTTAGATGAAGCATTGTCAGTCATTATTATTAATTTTTGACTTTTTATTTCATCTTCATTTTTTTATTAGATGAAGCATTGTCAGCCATTATTATTAATTTTGACTAGTATTTTTTCATTTCATTTTTTAATAATTATTAATTTTTTGACTTTTTACTTTCATTTCCTTTTTTATTTCATTTTAATAATATTTACTTTCATCTTCATTTTTTTTTATTAGATGAAGAATTTTATTAATTATTAATAATTTTTACTAGTATTTACTTTCATCTTTTATTTTTTATTAGATGAAGCATTGTCAGTCATTATTATTAATTTTTTTGACTAGTATTTACTTTCATCTTCATTTTTTTATTAGATGAAGAATTGTCAGTCATTATTATTAATTTTTGACTAGTATTTATTTCATCTTCATTTATTTTATTTTATTTTCATGAAAAATTGTCAGCCATTATTATTAATTTTTGACTAGTATTTACTTTCATCTTCATTTTTTTATTAGATGAAGCATTGTCAGTCATTATTATTAATTTTTTAACTAGTATTTACTTTCATCTTCATTTTTTTATTAGATGAAGCATTGTCAGTCATTATTATTAATTTTTGACTAGTATTTTACTTTCATCTTCATTTTTTTTTATTAGAAAATTTTCATTGTCAATATTATTTATTATTAATTTTTTAATATTTACTTTCATCTTCATTTTTTATTAAGATTGAAGCATTATCAGTTTTTGATATTATTAATTTTTTTTTTTAGTATTTACTTTTTAATTTCATTTTTTTTATTAGATGAAGAATTGTCAGTCCTATATTTTTTATTAATTTTGACTAGTATTTACTTTTTTTTTTTCATTTTTTTATTAGATGAAGCATTGTCAGTTTTATTATTATTAATTTTTTTGACTAGTATTTTTTTTCATCTTCATTTTTTATTAGATGAAGCATTGTCAGTCATTATTATTAATTTTTGACTAGTATTTACTTTCATCTTCATTTTTTATTAGATGAAGCATTGTCAGTCATTATTATTAATTATTGACTAGTATTTACTTTCATCTTCATTTTTTTATTAGATGAAGCATTGTCAGCCATTATTATTAATTTTTTTTCTAGTATTTACTTTCATCTTCATTTTTTTTTATTAGATGAAGAATTGTCAGTCATTATTATTAATTTTTGACTAGTATTTACTTTCATCTTCATTTTTTTATTAGATGAAGAATTGTCAGCCATTATTATTAATTTTTGACTAGTATTTACTTTCATCTTCATTTTTTATTAGATGAAGCATTGTCAGTCATTATTATTAATTTTTTTACTAGTATTTACTTTCATCTTCATTTTTTTATTAGATGAAGCATTGTCAGTCATTATTATTAATTTTTGACTAGTATTTACTTTCATCTTCATTTTTATTAGATGAAGCATTGTCAGTCATTATTATTAATTTTTGAGTATTTACTTTTTTTTTTTATTAAATTTATTATTTATTATTAATTTTTGACTATTCATCTTCATCTTCATTTTTTTTTAGATGAAGAATTGTCAGTTTTTATTAATTTTGATTTACTTTTTCATTTTTTAATTTTAATTAGTATTTACTTTTATTTTCATTTTTTTTCATTAGATTTAAAATGCATTGTCAGTCATTATTATTAATTTTTGACTAGTATTTACTTTCATCTTCATTTTTTATTTATGAATTTGTCAGTCATTATTATTAATTTTTTGACTAGTATTTACTTTCATTTTCATTTTTATTAGATGAAGCATTTATTATTAATTTTTGACTAGTATTTACTTTCATCTTCATTTTTTATTAGATGAAAGCATTGTCAGCCATTATTATTTAATTTTTTTGACTAGTATTTACTTTCATCTTCATTTTTTTATTTATGAAGCATTGTCAGTCATTATTATTAATTTTTGACTAGTATTTTTTACTTTCATCTTCATTTTTTATTAGATGAAGCATTGTCAGCCATTATTATTAATTTTTTCACTTTTTTTTTTTTCATCTTCATTTTTATTTAATTTTGACAAGTATTGTTCATTTTTTTATTATTAATTTTTCAATTTTGAATTTTTTATTTCATCTTCATTTTTTTATTAGATGAAGCATTGTCAGCCATTATTATTAATTTTTGACTAGTATTTACTTTCATCTTCATTTTTTATTAGATGAAGCATTGTCATTATTATTATTATTAATTTTTTTTATTAGATGAAGTATTTATTATTAATTTCATTTTCATTTTTTTTTTTTTTAAGATGAATTGTCAGTCATTATTAATTTTTAAATTTACTTTCATCTTCATTTTTTATTAGATGAAAATTGTCATCATTATTATTAATTTTTACTAGTTTTACTTTCATCTTCATTTTTTATTAGATGAAAGAATTGTCAGTCTTTATTATTAATTTTTGACTAGTATTTACTTTCATCTTCATTTTTTATTAGATGAAGCATTGTCAGTCATTATTATTAATTTTTTTTTAGTATTTTTACTTTCATCTTCATTTTTTATTAGATGAAGCATTGTCAGCCATTATTATTAATTTTTGACTAGTATTTACTTTCATCTTCATTTTTTATTAGATGAAGCATTGTCAGTCATTATTATTAATTTTTGACTAGTATTTACTTTCATCTTCATTTTTTATTAGATGAAGCATTGTCAGCCATTATTATTAATTTTTAGTTTTAATTAGTTTTTTTATTTCATCTTCATTTTTTTTATTAGATGAAGAATTGTCAGTCCATTATTATTAATTTTTTTACTATTTTTTACTTTCATCTTCATTTTTTATTAGATGAAGAATTGTCATTATTCATTATTATTAATTTTTGACTAGTTTTACTTTTTTCTTCATTTTTTTTTATTGAAGCATTGTCAGCCATTATTATTAATTTTTGACTAGTATTTACTTTCATCTTCATTTTTTATTAGATGAAGCATTGTCAGTCATTATTATTAATTTTTGAACTAGTATTTACTTTCATCTTTTTTTATTAGATGAAGCATTTTCAAATCCATTATTATTAATTTTTTAGATTTACTTTCATCTTCATTTTTTATTAGATGAAGCATTGTCAGTATTATTATGAATTTACTAGTATTTACTTTTCATCTTCATTTTTTTTATTAGATTGAAAGCATTGTCAGTTTATTATTAATTTTTTTTAGTATTTACTTTCATTTTCATTTTTTTATTAGATGAAGCATTGTCAGTCATTATTATTAATTTTTTTAGACTTTAGTATTTATTCATCTTCATTTTTTTATTAGATGAAGCATTGTCAGTCATTATTATTAATTTTTGACTAGTATTTTCTTTCATTTTTTTCATTTTTTATTAATTTGAAGTTTTTTCATCTCATTATTATTCAATTAATTTTATTAATTTTAGTATTTACTTTCATCTTCATTTTTTTTATTAGATGAAGCATTGTCAGTCATTATTATTAATTTTTTTTTAGTATTTACTTTCATCTTCATTTTTTATTAGATGAAGCATTGTCAGTCATTATTATTAATTTTTTTGACTAGTATTTTTACTTTCATCTTCATTTTTTTATTAGATGAAGCATTGTCAGTCATTATTATTAATTTTTTTTTTAGTATTTACTTTTTATTTCATTTTTTTTTATTATGAAGCATTGTCAGTCATTATTATTAATTTTTTTACTAGTATTTACTTTCATCTTCATTTTTTTATTAGATGAAGCATTGTCAGTCATTATTATTAATTTTTGACTAGTATTTACTTTCATCTTCATTTTTTATTAGATGAAGCATTGTCAGCCATTATTATTAATTTTTGACTAGTATTTACTTTTCATCTTCATTTTTTATTAGATGAAAGCATTGTCAGCCATTATTATTAATTTTTGATTAGTATTTACTTTCATCTTCATTTTTTATTAGATGAAGAATTGTCAGTTTTTATTATTATTAATTTTTTTTGACTAGTATTTACTTTCATCTTCATTTTTTATTTTTTAGATGAAGCATTGTCATTTAACAGTTATTATTAATTTTTTAGACTAGTTTTAATTTTTTCTTTCATTTTTTTTTTTTAGATGAAGCATTTGTCATTATTATTAATTTTTTCTAGTATACTTTCATTTCATTTTTTTTTATTATGAAGAATTGTCAGTTTTATTATTAATTTTTGACTAGTATTTATTTTTTTTCATCTTCATTTTTTAATAGATGAAGCATTGTCAGTCATTATTATTAATTTTTGACTAGTATTTACTTTCATCTTCATTTTTTTTATTAGATGAAGCATTGTCAGTCATTATTATTAATTTTTGACTAGTATTTACTTTCATCTTCATTTTTTTATTAGATGAAGAATTGTCAGTCATTATTATTAATTTTTTTTAATATTTTACTTTCATCTTCATTTTTATTAGATGAAGCATTGTCAGCCATTATTATTAATTTTTTACTAGTATTTATTTCATCTTCATTTTTTTATTAGATGAAGCATTGTCAGCCATTATTATTAATTTTTTTTAGATGACTAGTATTTACTTTCATCTTTTTTTTTTTTTTTAGATGAAGCATTGTCAGCCATTATTATTAATTTTTGACTAGTATTTACTTTCATCTTCATTTTTTTATTAGATGAAGAATTGTCAGCCATTATTATTAATTTTTTGACTAGTATTTACTTTCATCTTCATTTTTTTTATTAGATGAAGCATTGTCAGCCATTTTTATTAATTTTTGACTTTTATTTCATTTTTTTTTAGGATTTTTTTGTCATCTTATTTCATTTTTTATTTTTTCAAAAATTTTGACATTTTTTTATTTTGAAGCATTTTTCAGCCATTATTATTAATTTTTGACTAGTATTTACTTTCATCTTCATTTTTTTTATTTTGAAGCAATTTTTAACTTTATTTCATTATTTTTTTTGACTTGTCAAAATTATTATTTTTTTATTTTTTCATCTTCATTTTTTTTAGATGAAGCATTGTCAGCCATTATTATTAATTTTTGACTAGTATTTACTTTTTCATCTTCTTCATTTTTTATTAGATGAAGCATTGTCAGTTTTATTATTAATTTTTGACTAGTATTTACTTTCATCTTCATTTTTTATTAGATGAAGCATTGTCATTATTATTATTATTATTAATTAATTGACTTTTATTTTCTTTTTTCTTCATTTTTTGATTCATTTTTATTATTAGATGAAGCATTGTCAGCCATTATTATTAATTTTTTATTATTACTTTTGATAGTATTTACTTTCATCTTCATTTTTTTATTAGATGAAGCATTGTCAGTCATTATTATTAATTTTTGACTAGTATTTACTTTCATCTTCATTTTTTATTAGATGAAGCATTGTCAGTCATTATTATTAATTTTTGACTAGTATTTATTTTTTTTCATTTTCATTTTTTTATTAATTTTTTGAAGCATTGTCATTTATTATTATTAATTTTTTTTATTTATTTTCATTTTTCATTTTTTCATTTCATTTTTTTGTCAAGCCATTATTATTATTTTTTTTTTTTTCTTGAATTAATTTTTTTTTATTTTTACTTTCATCTTCATTTTTTTATTAGATGAAGCATTGTCAGTCATTATTATTAATTTTTGACTAGTTTTATTTCATTTTCATTTTTTTTTATTATTTTTAAGCATTGTTGTCAGTTATTTTAATTTTTTATTAAATTTTTATACTTTCATCTTCATTTTTTATTTTGAAATTTTTATTATTAATTTTTGACTAGTATTTATTTTTTCTTCATTTTTTTTTAGATGAAGCATTGTCATTCATTATTATTAATTTTTGATTAGTATTTACTTTCATCTTCATTTTTTTATTAGATGAAGCATTGTCAGCCATTATTATTAATTTTGACTAGTATTTACTTTCATCTTCATTTTTTATTAGATGAAGCATTGTCAGCCATTATTATTAATTTTTGACTAGTATTTACTTTCATCTTCATTTTTTATTAGATGAAGCATTGTCAGTCATTATTATTAATTTTTGATTAGTATTTACTTTCATCTTCATTTTTTTTTTATGAAGAATTTTTCAGTCATTATTATTAATTTTTTTTGATTTCATTTTTTTATTAATTTTGATCATTTTTTTTTTTTATTAGTGAAGCATTGTCAGTCATTATTATTAATTTTTTTGACTTTTTGTATTTACTTTCATCTTCATTTTTTTTATTATGATGAATTAATTGTCAGTATTATTATTAATTTTTGACTAGTATTTACTTTCATCTTCATTTTTTTTATTAGATGAAGCATTGTCAGTCATTATTATTAATTTTTTCACTAGTATTTATTTTCATCTTCATTTTTTTATTAGATGAAGAATTGTCAGCCATTATTATTAATTTTTTGACTAGTATTTACTTTCATCTTCATTTTTTATTAGATGAAGCATTGTCAGTCATTATTATTAATTTTTTTTAGTATTTACTTTCATCTTCATTTTTTTTTTATGAAAGCATTGTCAGTCATTATTATTAATTTTTTGACTAGTATTTACTTTCATCTTCATTTTTTTATTAGATGAAGCATTGTCAGTCATTATTATTATTAATTTTTGACTAGTATTTACTTTCATCTTCATTTTTTTTTTTAGAAGAATTTTTCAGTTTTATTATTATTAATTTTTTTTTACTAGTATTTTCATTTTCATCTTCATTTTTTATTAGATGAAGAATTGTCAGTCATTATTATTAATTTTTGACTAGTATTTACTTTCATCTTCATTTTTTTTATTAGATGAAGCATTGTTTTTTTTAGCTTTCATTTCATTATTAATTTTTTTCAGTCATTATTAGTAATTTTTAACTAGTATTTTTTCATCTTCATTTTTTATTTTTAGATGAAGCATTGTCAATTTTTATTATTAATTTTGACTAGTATTTACTTTCATCTTCATTTTTTTTAGATGAAGCATTTTTCAGTCATTATTATTAATTTTTGACTAGTATTTACTTTCATCTTCATTTTTTATTAGATGAAGCATTGTCAGCCATTATTATTAATTTTTGACTAGTTTATTTTTTTTTTTTATCTTCATTTTTATTAGATTTTGAAGCATTGTCAAGCATTGTCATTATTATTAATTTTTGACTAGTATTTACTTTCATCTTCATTTTTTATTAGGATGAAGCATTGTCAGCCATTATTATTAATTTTTGACTAGTATTTACTTTCATCTTCATTTTTTTTAGATTAATGAATTGTCAGCCATTATTATTATTTTCATTTTTTTTTTATTAGATAGTTTTTTATTAATTTTTGACTAGTATTTTCATTTTTTTTTATTAGATGAAGCATTGTTTTTCATTATTATTAATTTTTTATTTTTATTTACTTTCATCTTCATTTTTTTATTAGATGAAGCATTGTCAGTTCATTATTATTAATTTTTGACTAGTATTTTTTCATTCATCTTCATTTTTTTTTTAGATGAAGAATTGTCAGTCATTATTATTTTTTTTTTAATTATTTTTCATTTTCATTTATTTTTTTTTTTTTTAGATGATTATTTTCAGTTTGATTATTTTTAATTTTTCACTATTAAATTTTGACTTTCATTTTCATTTTTTTTTATTTTTTATTATTATTTTTGATTTTTTATTAATTTTTTATTTACTTTTTTTTTCTTTCATTTTCATTTTTTATTAATTTTTTAAGTTATTATTATTAATTTTTTCACTAATTATATTTTTGACTTTTTCATCTTCATTTTTTTATTAGATGAAGCATTGTCAGTCATTATTATTAATTTTTTGACTATATTACTTTCATCTTTTTTTTTCATTTTTTTCCATTATTATTATAAAGAATTTTCATACATTATTATTAATTTTTTAGATGAAGCATTGTCAGTATTTAATTTTTTACTTATTCATTTTCTTCATTTTTTATTAGATGAAGCATTGTCAGTCATTATTATTAATTTTTGACTAGTATTTACTTTCATCTTCATTTTTTATTAGATGAAGCATTGTCAGTCATTATTATTAATTTTTTTGACTAGTATTTACTTTCATCTTCATTTTTTATTAGATGAAGCATTGTCAGTCATTATTATTATTAATTTTTTTACTTTCATATTTATTTCATCTTCATTTTTTATTTTTTTTGATGGTTTATTTTTGTCAGTCATTATTATTAATTTTTTATTATTTATTTTTTTTTACTTCATCTTCATTTTTTTATTTATTAGATGAAGCATTGTCAGTCATTATTATTAATTTTTGACTTAGTATTTTTTTTTCATCTTCATTTTTTATTAGATGAAGCATTTTACTCATTGTCAGTCATTAATTTTTTTATATTAATTTTTTTTCACTTAGTATTTACTTTCATCTTCATTTTTTATTAGATGAAGCATTTGTCAGTCATTATTATTAATTTTTTTCTTCAGTTGTTTATTTTTAATTTTCATCTTCATTTTTTTTTTTATGAAGAATTGTCAGTTATTATTATTAATTTTTTTTTAGTATTTACTTTCATCTTCATTTTTATTAGATGAAGCATTGTCATTTATTATTAATTTTTTTTAGTATTTAAATCATTTTCTTCATTTTTTATTAGATGAAGCATTGTCAATTATTTTAATTTTTGACTAGTATTTACTTTCATCTTCATTTTTTATTAGATGAAGCATTGTCAGTTTATTATTATTTATTTTTTTATTAGATGAAGTGTCATTTTATCTTCATTTACTTTTTTCATTTATTTATTAGATGAAGCATTGTCAAATTATTATTAATTTTTTTTGAGTATTTACTTTCATCTTCATTTTTATTAGATGAAGCATTGTCAGTCATTATTATTAATTTTTGACTAGTATTTTTTTCATCTTCATTTTTTATTAGATGAAGCATTGTCAGTCATTATTATTAATTTTTGACTAGTATTTACTTTCATCTTCATTTTTTATTAGATGAAGCATTGTCAGTCATTATTATTAATTTTTTTTACTAGTATTTACTTTCATCTTCATTTTTTATTAGATGAAGCATTGTCAGTCATTATTATTAATTTTTGACTAGTATTTACTTTTTCATCTTCATTTTTATTTATTATTTGAAGCATTTTCAGTCATTATTATTAATTTTTTTTCTTAGTATTTACTTTCATCTTCATTTTTTTATTTTTATGAAGCATTGTTCAGTTTTATTATTATTAATTTTTTTTTTCTTTATTTACTTTCATCTTCATTTTTTATTTTAATTGTCAGATTTCATTTTTTATTATTATTAATTTTTGAAGCATTGTATTTACTTTTTTTTTTACATCTTTTTTTTTGAAGCATGTCAAAATTTTATTAGATGAAGCATTGTCAGCCATTATTATTAATTTTTGACTAGTATTTACTTTCATCTTCATTTTTTATTAGATGAAGCATTGTCAGTCATTATTATTAATTTTTTGACTAGTATTTACTTTCATCTTCATTTTTATTAGATGAAGCATTGTCAGTCATTATTATTAATTTTTGACTAGTATTTACTTTCATCTTCATTTTTATTAGATGAAGCATTGTCAGTTTATTATTAATTTTTGACTAGTATTTACTTTCATTTCATTTTTTATTAGATGAATTTTTTATTATTAATTTTTTACTTTCATTTCATTCATTTTTTTATTAGATGAAGCATTGTCAGTCATTATTATTAATTTTTTGACTAGTATTTACTTTCATCTTCATTTTTTATTAGATGAAGCATTGTCAGCCATTATTATTAATTTTTGACTAGTATTTACTTTCATCTTCATTTTTTTATTAGATGAAGCTTTCATCTTCATTTTTTAATTTTTATGAATTTATTTCATCTTCATTTTTTTATTATTGAAATTATTTTTTTGACTTTTACTTTCATCTTCATTTTTATTAGATGAAGCATTGTCACTATTATTATTTAATTTCATCTTCATTTTTTATTTTTATGAAAGCATTGTCAGTCATTATTATTAATTTTTTGACTAGTATTTACTTTCATCTTCATTTTTTATTAGATGAAGCATTGTCAGTCATTATTATTAATTTTTTAACTAGTATTTACTTTCATCTTCATTTTTTATTAGATGAAGCATTGTCAGTCATTATTATTAATTTTTTTACTAGTATTTACTTTCATCTTCATTTTTTTATTAGATGAAGCATTGTCAGTCATTATTATTAATTTTTGACTAGTATTTACTTTCATCTTCTTTTTTTTTATTATTATTAATTTTTTGAATTGTTTCATTTCATTTATTATTAATTTTTATTATAGTATTTTTGACTTCATTTTTTTCATTTTTTTTTATTAGATGAAGCATTGTCAGTCATTATTATTAATTTTTTTGACTATATTTACTTTTACTTTCATCTTCATTTTTTATTAGATGAAGCATTGTCAGTCATTATTATTAATTTTTTTTAGTATTTACTTTCATCTTCATTTTTTATTAGATGAAGCATTGTCAGTCATTATTATTATTTTTGACATTATTTCATTAATTTTTTTACTAGTATTTTCAGCCATCATTAATTCATTTTTATTTCTTCTTTTTTATTAGATGAAGCATTGTCAGTCATTATTATTAATTTTTGACTAGTTTTACTTTCATCTTCATTTTTTTATTAGATGAAGCATTGTCAGTCATTATTATTAATTTTTGACTAGTATTTATTTTCATCTTCATTTTTTATTAGATGAAGATGAAGTCATTTATTATTAATTTTTTGACTAGTATTTTTTCATCTTCATTTTTTTATTAGATGAAGAATTGTCAGTCATTATTATTAATTTTTGATATTTACTTTCATCTTCATTTTTATTAGATGAAGCATTTGTCAGTCATTATTATTAATTTTGACTAGTATTTACTTTCATCTTCATTTTTTATTAGATGAAGCATTGTCAGCCATTATTATTAATTTTTTATATTAATTTTAGATTTTTGATTAGTATTTTTGACTTTATCATCTTCATTTTTTTTTATTAGATGAATTGTCAGTCATTATTATTAATTTTTTTAACTAGTATTTACTTTCATCTTCATTTTTTTTATTAGATGAAGCATTGTCAGTCATTATTATTAATTTTTTTGACTAGTATTTACTTTCATCTTCATTTTTTAGATGAAGCATTGTCAGTCATTATTATTATTTTTTAATTTTTACTTTCATCTTCATATTTTTTTTCATCTTCATTTTTTTTTAGATGAAGCATTTTCATTGTCATTATTATTAATTTTTTGACTAGTATTTACTTTCATCTTCATTTTTTATTAGATGAAGCATTGTCAGTCATTATTATTAATTTTTTTTTCATTTATTTTTTCATCTTCATTTTTTTATTAGATGAAGCATTGTCAGTCATTATTATTAATTTTTGACTAGTATTTACTTTCATTTTCATTTTTTTTTATTAGATGAAGAATTGTCAGTCATCATTATTATTAATTTTTTTTTAGTTTTACTTTCATCTTCATTTTTTTATTAGATGAAGATTGTCAGTCATTATTATTAATTTTTAAACTAGTATTTACTTTCATCTTCATTTTTTTATTAGATGAAGCATTGTCAGTCATTATTATTAATTTTTTGACTAGTATTTACTTTCATCTTCATTTTTTTATTAGATGAAGCATTGTCAGTCATTATTATTAATTTTTTTTCACTAGTATTTACTTTCATCTTCATTTTTTATTAGATGAAGAATTGTCAGTCATTATTATTAATTTTTTGACTAGTATTTACTTTCATCTTCATTTTTTTTTAGATTTTTTTCATTCATTTTATTATGAAGCATTGTTATTATTATTATTTGACTAGTATTTACTTTCATCTTCATTTTTATTAGATGAAGCATTGTCAGTTATTATTATTAATTTTTGACTAGTATTTACTTTCATCTTTCATTTTTTATTAGATGAAGAAATTGTCAGTCATTATTATTAATTTTTGACTAGTATTTACTTTCATCTTCATTTTTTATTAGATGAAGAATTGTCAATTCATTATTATTAATTTTTGACTAGTATTTATTTCATCTTTCTTCATTTTTTTTTTTGACTAGATTACTTTCATCTTCGAATTAGATGAATTGTCAGTCATTATTATTAATTTTTGATTAGTATTTACTTTCATCTTCATTTTTTATTAGATGAAGAAGTCATTATTATTAATTTTTTAGTATTTTCATTTCATTTTTTAATTCATTTTATTAGATTCTTCATTTAGATCAATTATTATTATTAATTTTTTTAGTATTTTTTCATCATCTTCATTTTTTTTATTAGATGAAGCATTGTCAGTCATTATTATTAATTTTTTATTATTTTTGACTAGTTTCATTTCATTTTTTATTAGATTAGATTGTCAGCCATTGTAGTATTTATTTTCATTTTTTTATTAGATTTTATTTTTTCATTTTTGATTTATTTCATTTCATTTTAGATTTGATGAAATTGTCAGTCATTATTATTAATTTTTGACTAGTATTTTTTTCATCTTCATTTTTTTTATTAGATGAAGCATTGTCAGTCCATTATTATTAATTTTTCATTTTTTTTTTAGAATTTAAATCATCTTCATTTTTATTTTTAGATGAATTTTCAAGAATTTCAAAAATTATTATTAATTTTTTAGTATTTATTTCATCTTCATTTTTATTAGATTCATTTTTGTCATTTTTTTAATTTTTACTATTTGAAGAATTTTCAGATGATTATTATTAATTTTTATTAATTTTTGTAGTATTTACTTTCATCTTCATTTTTTTATTAGATGAAGCATTGTCAGCCATTATTATTAATTTTTGACTAGTATTTACTTTCATCTTCATTTTTTTAGATGAAGCATTGTCATCCATTATTAGTATTTTTTAGTATTTACTTTATTTCATTTTTGATTAGATGATTTTGTCATTTCATCTTCATTTTTTATTTAGATCATCTTCATTTTTATTAGATGATTATTATTAATTTTAATTTTTGACTAGTATTTACTTTCATCTTCATTTTTTTTTATTTATTTCATTTCATCAGCCATTATTATTGTATTTTTTACAGATTACTTTCATTTTCATTTTTATTAGATGAAAGCATTGTCATTTATTTTTAATTTTTCTAGTTTTACTTTCATCTTCATTTTTTTATTAGATGAAGAATTGTCAGTCATTATTATTAATTTTTTTACTAGTTTTACTTTCATCTTCATTATTTTTCATCTTCATTTTATTATTAGATTATTATTAATTTTTGACATTATTTAATTCATTTCAAAGATTTTTTCATTTTCATTTTTTAATTTTATAGAAATTTCATTTTCAATTAGATTATTATTAATTTTTTTTAGTATTATATTTTCATCTTCATCTTTTTTTTTATAGATGAAGCATTGTCAAAATTATTATTAATTTTTGACTAGTATTTACTTTCATTTCATTTTTTATTAGATTAGATTGTTTTTTGCTTATTAATTTTTGCAGTATTTACTTTCATCTTCGTTTTTTTATTAGATGAAAATTTATTAATTATTTTATTTTTTTTCTTCATATTTATTTTCATCTTCATTTTTTTATTAGATGAAGCATTTTTCAGTCATTATTATTAATTTTTAATTTTTAGTTTTTACTTTCATTCATTCATTTTTTTATTAGATGAATTTGTCAATTAATTTTTGACATTATTATTATTAGATTTTTAGTATTTACTTTCATCTTCATTTTTTATTAGATGAAGCATTGTCAGCCATTATTATTAATTTTTAGATTTATTTTCATCTTTATTTTCATCTTCATTTTTTTTATTAATTTTAAGCATTTTCAGCCATTTTATTAATTTTTTTATTAATTTTGACTAGTATTTACTTTCATCTTCATTTTTTATTTTTTTTGTCAGTGGAAGAATTGTTTTTGACTATTATTATTAATTTTTTACTAGTATTTATTTCATCTTTTTATTTTTTTATTAGATGAATTTTTTGTCAGAAGCATTATTATTAATTTTTTTTGACTAGTATTTACTTTCATCTTCATTTTTTTTTTAAATGAAGAATTGTCAGTTATTATTATTAATTTTTTACTTTCATCTTTTTTTTTAATTTGTCATTATTATTAATTTTTGACTAGTATTTTTTCATCTTTTTTTTTAGATGAAGAATTGTCAGTATTATTATTAATTTTTTTTTTATAGTTTAAATTTTATTTTAATTTTCAGTCACTTAATTTTTGACATATTACATTTCATTTTTAATTAGATGAATTTCATTTTTTATTATTAATTTTTTAGTATTTACTTTCATTTCATTTTTTAATTAAAGCATTGTCAGTTTTATTATTAATTTTTATTAGTATTTACTTTCATCTTCATTTTTTTATTAGATGAAAGCATTGTCAGTCATTATTATTAATTTTTTGACTAGTATTTACTTTCATCTTCATTTTTTTTTTTAGATGAAGAATTGTCAGTCATTATTATTAATTTTTGACTAGTATTTACTTTCATCTTCATTTTTTTTATTAGATGAAGCATTGTCAGCCATTATTATTAATTTTTTGACTAGTATTTACTTTCATCTTCATTTTTTTTTTAGATGAAAGAATTGTCAAGTATTATTATTAATATTATTAATAATTTTTCACTTCATTTTTTATTTATTTTCATCTTCATTTTTTATTAAATTTCATTTCATTTTTTACTAGATGAAGAATTGTCAGTCATTATTATTAATTTTTGACTAGTATTTACTTTCATTTTCATTTTTTTTTTATTAGATGAAGCATTGCATGTCAGTCATTATTATTAATTTTTGACTAGTATTTACTTTCATCTTCATTTTTTTATTAGATGAAGCATTGTCAATCATTATTATTAATTTTTAACTAGTATTTATTTTCATCTTCATTTTTTATTAGATGAAGCATTGTCAGCCATTATTATTAATTTTTGACTAGTATTTACTTTCATCTTCATTTTTTTATTAATTTTGAATTTTCATTATTATTCATTATTATTAATTTTTTGTCTAGTATTTTAATTTTCATTTACTTCATTTTTTATTAGATGAAAGCATTGTCAAAATTATTATTAATTTTTTTTAGTATTTATTTATCTTTTTTTTATTAGATCATTTTTTAACTTTAATTTCATTTTTTCATTTTTAGATGAAGCATTGTCAGTTTATTATTAATTTTTGACTAGTATTTACTTTCATCTTCATTTTTTATAGATGAAGAATTGTCAGCCATTATTATTAATTTTTGACTAATATTTATTTCATCTTCATTTTTTATTAGATGAAGCATTGTCAGTCATTATTATTTTTTTTTGACTAGTATTTATTTCATTTTCATTTTTTATTAGTAATTTTTTCAATATTTTTATTAATTTTAACTAGTATATTTTTTTTATTAGATGAAGCATTGTCAGCCATTATTATTAATTTTTGACTAGTATTTACTTTCATCTTCATTTTTATTAGATTTTTTTATTTCCATTATTATTATTTTAGTAGTATTTATTTCATTTTCATTTTTTAGATGAAGCATTTTCATTTATTATTTTTTTTGACTAGATTTACTTTCATTTTTTTTTTCATTATTATTAATTTTTTTAATTTTTTACTATTTTACTTTCATCTTCATTTTTTATTAGATGAAAAATTGTCAGCCATTATTATTAATTTTTGACTAGTATTTACTTTCATCTTTTTTTTTATTAGATGAAGATTGTCAGTATTATTATTAATTTTTGACTAGTATTTACTTTCATCTTCATTTTTTATTAGATGAAGCATTGTCAGCCATTATTATTAATTTTTGACTAGTATTTACTTTCATCTTCATTTTTTATTATTAGATGAAGCATTGTCAGTTTATTATTAATTTTTTAATAGTATTTTTTTGATTCATTTTTATTAGATGAATTTAATTGTTTCATCTTCATTTTTATATATTAGATGAAGATTGTTTAACATTATTATTATTTCATTTTTGATTGTTTTTTTTTAATTTTTGACTTTATATCTTTCATCTTCATTTTTTTATTAGATGAAGCATTGTCAGTCATTATTATTAATTTTTTGACTAGTATTTACTTTCATCTTCATTTTTTATTAGATGAAGAATTGTCAGTTATTATTATAATTTTTGATTTTAGATCTTCATTTTTTATTTTGTCAGTCATTTTATTAATTTTTTTTTTTCATTTCATTTTTTTATGAATGAATTGTCAGTTTATTATTAATTTTTGACTAGTATTTATTTCTTTCATTTCATTTTTTTATTAGATGAAGCATTGTCAGCCATTATTATTAATTTTTACTAGTATTTACTTTCATTTCATTTTTTTATTAGATGAAGCATTGTCAGCCATTATTATTAATTTTGACTAGTATTTACTTTCTTCATTTTTTATTAGATGAAGAATTTTCAATATTATTATTAATTTTTGACTAATATTAATTTTCATTTTTCTTTATTAGATGAAAGCATTGTCAATCATTATTATTTTTTTTTTGACTAGTATTTACTTTCATCTTCATTTTTTATTTTAAAAGCATTGTCAGTCATTATTATTAATTTTTGACTAGTATTTACTTTCATCTTCATTTTTTTATTAGATGAAGCATTGTCAATTTATTATTTTTTTTGATAGGTTTTCATCTTCATTTTTTATTAGATTTCAATCTTTTATTAATTTTTGACTAGTATTTTTTCATTTTTTTTTATTAGATGAATTTTTTTTTTTAGATGAAGCATTGTCAATCATTATTATTAATTTTTTGACTAGTATTTACTTTCATCTTCATTTTTTATTTATTTTTTAGTCCATTATTATTAATTTTTACTAGTATTTACTTTCTTCATTTTTTATTAGATGAATTTGTCAGCCATTATTATTAATTTTGACTAGTTTTTACTTTCATCTTCATTTTTTATTAGATGAAATTTTTATCTTCATTATTATTAATTTTTTTCACTAGTATTTACTTTCATCTTCATTTTTTTATTAGATGAAGCATTGTCAGCCATTATTATTAATTTTTTTTTTAGGATTTATTTCATTTCATTTTTATTTCAATTGTTGATTGTCAATTATTATTATTAATTTTTTTTGACTTTATTTTTCATTTCATTTTTATTAGATGAAAGTATTGTCAGCCATTATTATTAATTTTTTGACTAGTATTTACTTTCATCTTCATTTTTTTATTAGATGAATTGTCATCATTATTATTAATTTTTTGACTATTTACTTTCATCTTCATTTTTTTATTAGATGAAATTTGTCATTCATTATTATTAATTTTTTGACTAGTATTTATTTCATTTCATTTTTTATTAGATTTGAATCATTGTCAGTCATTATTATTAATTTTTGACTTTTAATTTCATTTTTTATTAGATGAAGCATTGTCAGTATTATTATTTTTTTTTTCATCTTCATTTTTTATAGATAAGCATTGTCAGCCATTATTATTAATTTTTGACTAGGATTTACTTTCATCTTCATTTTTTATTAGATGAAGCATTTTTTTTAAATTATTATTAATTTTTAACTAGTATTTACTTTCATCTTCATTTTTTTATTAGATGAAGAATTGTCAGTATTATTATTAATTTTTTGACTAGTATTTACTTTTTTTTCTCTTCATTTTTTATTAGATGAATTTTTTCATTATTAATAATTTTTTAATTTCTAACATCTTCATTTTTTATTTATTAGATTTTGTCAGTTTATTATTAATTTTGACTAGTATTTTTTCATCTTCATTTTTTATTAGATGAAGCATTGTCAGTCATTATTATTAATTTTTTGTAGTAGTATTTACTTTCATCTTTATTTTTTATTAGATGAAGAATTGTCAAATTATTATTAATTTTTTGACTAGTATTTACTTTCATCTTCATTTTTTTAATTGAAGAATTGTCAGCCATTATTATTAATTTTTGACTAGTATTTATTTTTTTTATTTTTCATTTTTTTTATTAGATGAAGCATTTTCAGTTCATTTTTTATTCATTTTTGACTATTTTAATTTCATTTCATTTTTTCATTTTTTTGAATTAATAATATTATTATTAATTTTTTGACTAGTATTTATTTCATCTTCATTTTTATTAGATGAAGCATTGTCAGCCATTATTATTTTTTTGACTAGGATTTACTTTCATCTTCATTTTTTTATTAGATGAAGCATTGTCAGTTTATTATTAATTTTTTACTAGTTTTAATTCATCTTCATTTTTTTATTAGATGAAGAAATTGTCAGTCATTATTATTAATTTTTGACTAGTATTTACTTTCATCTTCATTTTTTTTAGATTTAGATATGTCAAGTCATTTATTATTAATTTTTGACTAGTAATTTTGACTTTCATCTTTATTTTTTTAGATGAAGCATTGTCAGCCATTATTATATTTTTGACTATTTTTTTTTTATTTTCATTTTTATCTTTGAAGCATTGTTTGATTTTATTAATTTTGTAGTTTTTATTTCATTTATTTTAATATGATTAATTATTATTTTTTTTACTTTTATTTCATCTTCATTTTTTACTAAATTTTCTTATTATTAATTTTTAATTTTCATCTTCATTTTTTTAATTATCTTTTTTTAGTATTAATTTTTTAATATTTTATTTTCATTTTTTTTTTAGATGAATTTGTCAGCCATTATTCATTTTTTTTTTTTTCATCTTCATTTTTTTATTATTATCAATTTTTTCATTAATATTATTAATTTTTTAGTATTTAATTTTATCTTCATTTTTTCTTATTAGATGAAGCATTGTCATTCATTATTATTAATTTTTGACTAGTATTTACTTTCATCTTCATTTTTAGATGAAAATTGTCATTATTATTAATTTTTTTAGTAATTTCTTCATTTTTTTATTAGATGAAGCATTGTCAGCATTATTATTAATTTTATTTGACTAGTATTTACTTTCATCTTCATTTTTTATTGTCAAAATTGTCATTATTTATTATTAATTTTTGATTAGTATTTACTTTTTATCTTCATTTTTTATAGATGAATTGTCATTGTCAGTATTATTATTATTAATTTTTTCTAGTGTTTACTTTTATCTTCAATTGT
The DNA here is from genome assembly GCA_903632075.3 of Acanthosepion pharaonis. Lineage (NCBI taxonomy): Eukaryota > Metazoa > Mollusca > Cephalopoda > Sepiida > Sepiidae > Acanthosepion > Acanthosepion pharaonis. Next base: position 304,765 of record CAHIKZ030001761.1, on the reverse strand, counting down.
TTTTATTAGATGATAATTTAAAATTAATTTTTAAAATTAAATTTTTTTTTTATTAGATTAAGCATTGTCATCCATTATTTTATTTTTTAACTAGATTTTCTTTCATCTTAATATCAATTTTTTATTATTTTAATATTTAGTAGTAATATTTTTTCATTTTCATTTTATTATTAGATCAGAATTATTGTTTTTGAAGAAATTATCATTTTTTTTTTTTTTTTTTTTCTTAATTTTATTTTTTTTAGATGAAGCATTTAAATATTAATTTTTTGTCTAATATTTTTTTTATTTTATTTTTTATTAGATGATATTTCATTTATCAGCCATTATTTATTTATCATCTTTTTTTGAAACATTGTCACGTATTATTAATTTTTGTCTTTTTTTCATCTTAATATCAATTTTTTTTTTTAATTTTTTTATTATCTAATATTAAATTTTAATTTTATTCTTATATTCATTTTTATTGTCAGCCATTATTCATTTTTGACTAGTAATTTCTTTCATCTTAATATAATTGCTTTTATTATTTCTTTTTAATATTACCGTGAATATTAATTAATTTTATTCTTATTAAAAAAAAAATATTGTCAGCCAATTATTCATTTTTTACAGTTCTGGATTTTGTTCATCTTAATATCAATTTATTTTATTAATTAATTAATTATTCTTGAATTTTGATTCTTATTAGAATAAGAATTTGTCAAAAAAATTCATTTTTGACTATTTCTTTCATCTTAATATCAATTGCTTTTTTATTACATTAATAATATTAGTAGTTATATTAACTTTAATTTTATTCTTATTAGATGAAGAAAAATTTTCAACCATTATTCATTTTTTCACCTTTATTTTTAATTTCATCTTAATATCAATTGCTTTTTATTACATTACTAGGAATATTAATATAATTTTGAATTTTATTATAATTAGATGAAGTATTGTCAAGCATTAATTAATTTTTTTACTCATATTTGTTAATATTTGAAGGGCTATTATCTTGAATTTTATTTTTCTTAGATGAATTATTGACAGATTTCAATTTTTATATCTTATTTATTTCATCTTAATTTTAGTATCTATTTTTTTATTATTTATTACTATTTTATTTATTATTTTTTAGTAGTATTATCTTGAATTTTATTACTATTGAATGAAGCATTGTCAACCTGTATTCATTTTTGACTAAGATTTCTTTCATCTTAATTTCACTTGCTTTTTATTACATTAGTTGTATTAGTAGTAATATCTTTTTTTATTATTAAAATATTTCATTAGTAATTCAGTGGTGCTAGTAAATGATATGTAATTAACTAACCCCCCATCAGACAGGCTACTAATTTAAAGTATAAAATAATAATAGGTATGTTGCTTATCGTAATTTGGGCTGTCATCAATATCAATCTATAAGTGAACTTTCACAGACATTGTTTTAAATAAAAGTTTTTTTTTCCCTAGGATATAAACTTATTGATATTCTTAAGTATATATAACTTATAGAAAGAAGAAAGGATAACAGAAGGTGCAAGAGGTTGGTTGATTGGTGCTGTGGGAAAATTTAAAAAAAATAATAATAATCATAATGAATAATAAAGAAAATAATTAATAATAAAATAAATAATAATAAAGAAATACATTTTCCCATGATGCTAAGAATAAATGAACCTCTAATATGATTACCCCACTTGGTTTCATCAAATGCCATTGGGCACCACTAGCTAAGTCTATAAAAAGACAAATATTTTCCCTCTTGATCATCTTTCTCCCTCTTGATCTGAAATGTATAACCATATGCTAATTACGTTCACACTGAGGCACGTTAGTTTCCCCCAGTCCTCTGACTCTCTCTTTCCAATTTCCGATGCATGGTGTTTGCATGTGGCTTCCAAAACCTCCACCTATGAAGTCAATCAAGCTTTTTCTTTGGTTGTTTCAACTCAGAGCAAGGCTGACTTGAGTTCAATCATTAATATGATGCTTATGCTTACCTTAAATTCTGGACCAAAAAGAAAAACGGACATACCCGAGAGATATTGCAAACTTTGTTTCACTACAGTTTATATATAGAAAAAGAGACTAAATGGTCTATTGTAGAAATCCAAGTTTTTGTATGCTTCTTCTTTAATTGTTTATATATGAACACACACCCTATTTAAAATACAAAGAAAGATGCCGCCTTTTAAATTCCATAGTGCCCAGTGGTTAAGCAAATACTACAGAAAGTAACTAAACAGAAGATTGAGGCATGAGATAGAGTTTGCTGGTAAGGGTTTTTTGTATATCTTTTTGGGGATTGTTAGGAGTAGGCACAGTGGAGTAATAAATAGCAGCTAGGATTGAGGAATCAGAGAGCCGAGTTCGAATTCCAGTCGAATCCATTACATTCACTTATGTGCTAATACCCTTGTGAAAAGTATGAATCCTCTTCTTCTCCCCCCAGCTATGGGTAAATAGCAGGACAGACCGTGTTCTATAGTCTTGGATGGCAACTGGTCTACCGCATAAAGAAATGGCAACCTACTGCAGGAAAAAACCTGCCTTGTCAGTCATATATTGAAAGATACATGATCGCCTAACTGACCGAGTCTTTTCTTTGACAAAAAAAAAACAAAAAAAAGAGATACAAAATATGATACTAGAATTACTGACGCTTTCATTGTTTTGTGCATGCGTATCATTTTTAGGTCAAGTGTGAAAAAAGGTATCTTTGACCTTAATAAATATATTTACGTGCTGAAACCTGTTGGAACTTTAAGAGGCCAAACAAATTAATCGCTTCACACACTCCATCAAGAAGAGATGCGATTAAAGCATAGTCGTAGTAGTAGCAGTAATAGTATTAATATTAGTAATAACAGTAGTAGTAGTAGTAGTAACAGCTGTTACGTCTTATTTATTCTAATAGATTCTTCTTTCACAGTTCTCGCTTATGGAAATCACTTCCTCTTGACCAGGGAGCACCAAACTTTTTTCCCAGTGTGCCATTTAACTGAGACAATGACTAACGCGGACCGGATAACCATTTTGTTTAATATGATACACTGAATGCACAAAAAATAAAGACAACAAACATACTTATTTACTAAAAAGTTATCTAAGAAGGCGACAATAGCAATAAGATAGTTATATTACACCAAATAGAGCTTTAAGAGGCAAAACAAACTGAAAACCTTCTTTTTTGGAGAGAAATATACATTCTCAAAGGTTTTTTTTTTCGATTGTTGAAAGTTTTGTTGAAAAATTTATAACAGCTGTTATGAGCCATATTTAATTTTTTTTTTTTTGGAATTGGTTATCTTGCCTTAATAATAATAAGGCGCACAAAAGGAAAATTTTTGTGCAAGCTTATTTGTAAACCTTGTATTCTGGTCTGTTGTTTTTTTATGTCTTGTCAATAAATGTAAAATTCATTCAAGTTTTGTTTTGTTTTTTACATTTGCGCCTTAAGAATAACCAATATAAAAGAAGTGATGTCCTCTCTTCTCCTCCTCTCTTGCCCATGGAAAAAAATCCTTTTAACACATACATCCAAATAAAGAATACAGCCACTGCTCACTTAATAATTTACCAGTTTAATGACCCCTCCTACCGAACTTATGACTAAATACAAAATAGAAATTTAAATATTAACTAAACAGTTGGTATTGTACGAGGGTAAGTAAAATTTATCCACACTTTCCCCATAACATATGTTTAGGTTTGTCAGAAAGCGCTCTGTTCATATGTGCTTGTGGTTGGTACAATTGTGGTCACGTAATCAAAGTCTGAGCTTGATTGCACCAGTTTTCTTTCTGCTGTTACAGTGTAAACATGGCCGCACTGCTAGCAGTATGCAACACAGAGGAACAAAGACTTGCACTTTAGATTTGGTTTAGTTTGTTATGTTTTACGGTATATCAACCTCAATGGGTGATTTAAGGTCGACAAGATTTTTATTGCTGGTAATATTTTCGTCCAAAAATCTATTGCTGGTAATAATTTTTTTTACAAAAAAGTATTGCTGATACTGAAACCAATTCTTACACTTTCATAGTGTTTTGACCCGAGTTTAGGGGTTAACTATTTGCCCATAGCTGGTACCTTAAGAGGTGCAACCACCCTGGGTCAAGGTGTACCTGGGACCACCAGCAATTAAGAGGTGGTTCCATGCTCCTCCAAACATCCTGATCAGAGGCCTTGCTGTTGGACATAGTTTATCGTCTTACCCAGGACGCGGATGTAGTTTATTGTCATATCTAGGACAGGAAATCGATTTTGGCATTCTCATTTGGTTTATAATTTTTGGTTTGGTTTGTTTTACGGTTTATCAACCTCAATGGGTTATTTAATGTGAACAAAAATTTTATTGCTGGTAATAATTTTTTCCTTCAAAAATTTATTGCTAGAAATAATTTTTTTTTTGCAAAGTATTTCTGGTATTAAAACCTACTTTGACACTTTCATAGTGTTTTGACATCAGCTTGGGGTCTAACTATTTACCCATAGCTGGGACCCTAACAGGTGCTACCACCCCAGGTTTTGGTGGACCTGTCAATTTCGAAAACATCTATGGCATGCACATCATGCACTGATGCACAAAGGAACAAAGTAAAAGGTGATGTCTTTTGCATTGGAATTTCAATTTCCAGCAGGGAAATAAACTGCGAGAAAAAGAACTTGATCTTTGCCAGTCCCTGTCACGATATTTAAAAGCGGTGAGTGGAGGAAATGAAACAGATTTACTGAGCGACTCAAGAATGTGACGGTTATATGTCAGTCTATTTCAGGAAATAAACAGTGGGAAGAACGTACACTATTTACATTATTTGGACTATTGTCCTCATCTTTGTCGCCATATTTATTACAACGTTTCGGCTCTTTAGTATCTGTCTATATTTCTGAGATGAGGTATTATGTACACTATTTACATTATTTGGACTATTGTCCTCATCTTTGTCGCCATATTTATTACAACGTTTCGGCTCTTTAGTATCTGTCTATATTTCTGAGATGAGGTATTATGTACACTATTTACATTATTCGGACTATTGTCCTCATCTTTGTCGCCATATTTATTACAACGTTTCGGCTCTTTAGTATCTGTCTATATTTCTGAGATGAGGTATTATGTACACTATTTATATTATTCGGACTATTGTCCTCATCTTTTGTCGCCATATTTATTACAACGTTTCGCTCTTTAGTATCTGTCTATATTTCTGAGATGAGGTATTATGTACACTATTTACATTATTTGGACTATTGTCCTCATCTTTGTCGCCATATTTATTACAACGTTTCGGCTCTTTAGTATCTGTCTATATTTCTGAGATGAGGTATTATGTACACTATTTACATTATTCGGACTATTGTCCTCATCTTTGTCGCCATATTTATTACAAACGTTTTACGCTCTTTAGTATCTGTCTATATTTCTGAGATGAGGTATTATGTACACTATTTATATTATTCGGACTATTGTCCTCATCTTTGTCGCCATATTTATTACAACGTTTCGTTTGTATGCTCCGGCCTTCTTCAGGTGGTTAGAACCCTTTATTTCCCTCACTGTTCCAGTTCCATGTGCCATGTCTAACAGATATCACTTATTTCCTGTTAATTCCCCTCTCCAAGTTAACCTGCCTTAACCGGGTATTGAACTCACACTCTTTGGGTCCTGTCACTGGATCTAACTAATGCCTTTATCCACTGTGCCATGTGTCATACACATCTGTGTATGAATTACTGGGTATTTTAAACCTGATGTCTTCAGCAACCATTTTTTGCTGTTATCATTGCATGTTTTTACTCACACTCTTTGGGTCCTGTCACTGGATCTAACTAACACCTTTATCCAGTGACAGGACCCAAAGAGTGTGAGTTCAATAATTTTAAAGGAGAACTTGGAGATAACTGATAACTGATCCATCCATTAAAAAAAAAAAATCATGTCACGTGGAACTAGAACAGTCTACCCCAGTGAGCGAAAATAAAGGGTTCAGTTCGATATTTCAACCACCTGAAGAAGGCCGAGCGTCCAACATCTATAACGTTGTAATTCATATGACGATTTCTCTCTGAGGACAATAGTCCTAATAATGTAAATAGTGTACATAATATTCTTATTTATATCAGAAATATAGACAGATACTGAGAAGAACGTCTACACAAACATCATCGAACCAAATTTCAGAAACGCCAACATACAGATTGCCTAGTCTCTGTCCAGTTCGAAATTCAAACAAATATCACCTGAAGAAGGCCGGGGTGTACGATGGCCGAAACGTTGTGAATGTGTCAGGAAAGATGGTTGGATCCAGTGACTTGACCCAAAGAGTTGTGAGTTCAATACCTGGCTACTGCAGTGGTGAAAAAAAACAAAAAACAAAAAAAAAACTTGGTGAGAGTTGAGTAAAAGGGAGATAATTAAGACATCCGAAAGAAGCATGGCACGTGGAACTAGAACAATCTACTCCAGTGGACGAAATAAAGGGTTCAGTTCGAATTTTTCAATCACCTGAAGAAGGCCGGAGCGTACAGCAGCCGAAACGTTGTGAATATGGCAATAAAGTTGAGGACAACAGTCCGAACAATGTAAATAGAAAGAAAAAAAAAGAAAAAAAAAGAAAATAGAAGAAACATTATCAAGGAGCAAGAACAAAAGAAGAGTGATCCGGATGACAGTAGAGAGCGATTGACATTGCGTTAAATTCTTTTAAGATTAAAGTTGACTGGAAAGTATGGAGCCGGAAGAGAGTTCCACGAGCGAGAAGTGCGATAGAAGAAACTGTTAGCATAGAACCTGCGGTTACATCTAGCCAACAGCTTACATTTTATAGAAAAGACACTGGGAGGCAACATTAAAGAGGTGGGAAAGTGACTGAAGCCGCATCGAGACGCCAGGGTAGGTAGAAAAACAACAACAAAAGAAAAAGAAAAGAAAAATAAAACTAAAAAAAAAACAAAAGTAGTTTTTACCTTTCTTTTGGTATGGCCAGATTGCTACTGAGATATTCTATAAGAGATTTGGTAAATTTTGGAGTGGTAGACGCATTGAAGACATCAATTGCTCGGATCTCAAGAATGAGAGCAGGATCATAGGTGTCGTTGCGACAGAAGTTTAAATCACTCTGGATAATCATGTGCATCCTCTGGAAATGGAGAGAGTTTCTTTAAAAAAAAAAAAAGATTAAATTCTGTGACCACAACAAAATAATAATAGTTTTTTAACCCGTTGTCGTGTCCATAAAAAAAAAAAATAGTAATTAATTATACTATCGAATACTATTTACATTATTCGGACTAATGTCCTCATCTTTGTCAACATATTTATTACAACGTTTCGGCTGTTGTACGCTCTGTCCTTCTTCAGGTGGTTGGAATGTCGAACTGAACCTTTTATTTCGCTCACTGGGGTAGACTGTTCTAGTTCCACGTGCCATGTTTAATGGATGTCATCAGTTATCTCCTGTTAATTCCAATCTCCAAATTCTCCACTGCCTTAACCGGGTATTGAACTCGCCTTTATCCACTGTGCCATGTGTCCCCGAGGACATTTCTTATATATCAATGCTCTGTTAATATCAATCTTTCTATATGCTCACAGACTTGAGGCAACAGAGATGTGGTTCTACAGAAGGATGCTGAGAATAAATGGGAATATGTGAATAATAAAGAAATTTTAACGAAAAGCAGTACAAAAAGGAGGAGGCACAGGTAGCGGCTAGGATTGATGAATCAGAGAGCCGAGTTAGAATTGTAGTCGAATCCATTACATTCACTTACGTGCTAATACCCTTGGGAAAGATATGAATCCTCTTCTTCCCCCAGCTATGGGTAAATGGCAAGGCAGACCGGATTCTATGGCAACTGTTCTACCGCAGACAGAAAAGGCAACCCAATGCGGGAAAAATCTGCCTCGTCTGTCATGTATCGAAAGATACATGATCGCGTAGGCGTGTATCACGCATGGCACGTGACACTTACTAATTAACCTATAACTTGGAAAAGAAAGAGGTGAGTTCCTGCCTTTCCCAAGGATATTTGCGCGTAGTGAATATAAGGAACCTAACAAGAATAGGAACTAGGCTCTCCGAGTTTCGAGCCGTTAACCATTACAGCACCTGCCCATCCAAGCTTGCAGCAGCTGGTATTGCTCAAGTGGTCACCCATCTAGGCACTGACCAGGCTCGACGTTGCTTAACTTCGGTGATCGTATGGGAACTGACGTTTCAGCGTGATGTGACCGTAAGCAAGAAATGGAATACGAAACTGTGAAAAAATGGTCTGGAGCCACCCTCATAAGCAAATATCAAAAACCACTTTTAACATATTGAACATAAACTGATGTCCATTTGATAAATTTGATGTTTGATTTATTTTGTTTTTACGGCATATCAAGCTTTAGTTTGATTTGTTATTTAATGCCGAACAACAATTTTTTAGGATAGATTCATATGAATAGAATATGTATTTTTGGTTTAGATTGGTTTGGTTTATTTTGTTTTACGGCATATCAACCTCAATGGGTTATTTAATGCCGACAACATTTTTAGGATAGATTCATATGAATAGAATATGTATTCTTTGGTTTAGATTGGTTTGGTTTATTTTGTTTTACGGCATATCAACCTCAATGGGTTATTTAATGCCGACAACATTTTTAGGATAGATTCGTATGAATAGAATATGTATTCTTTGGTTTAGATTGGTTTGATTTATTTTGTTTTACGGCATATCAACCTCAATGGGTTATTTAATGCCGACAACATTTTTAGGATAGATTCGTATGAATAGAATATGTATTCTTTGGTTTAGATTGGTTTGATTTATTTTGTTTTTACGGCATATCAACCTCAATGGGTTATTTAATGCCGACAACATTTTTAGGATAGATTCGTATGAATAGAATATGTATTCTTTGGTTTAGATTGGTTTGGTTTATTTTGTTTTACGGTATATCAACCTCAATGGGTTATTTAATGCTGACAAGATTTTTTTAGGATAGATTCGTATGAATAGAATATGTATTCTTTGGTTTAGATTGGTTTGATTTATTTTGTTTTACGGCATATCAACCTCAATGGGTTATTTAATGCCGACAACATTTTTAGGATAGATTCGTATGAATAGAATATGTATTCTTTGGTTTAGATTGGTTTGATTTATTTTTGTTTTTTTGGCATATCAACCTCAATGGGTTATTTAATGCCGACAACATTTTTTTAGGATAGATTCGTATGAATAGAATATGTATTCTTTGGTTTAGATTGGTTTGGTTTATTTTGTTTTTACGGCATATCAACCTCAATGGGTTATTTAATGCCAACAACATTTTTAGAATAGATTCGTATGAATAGAGTATGTATTCTTTGTTTTAGATTGGTTTGAATTATTTTTTTAAGACATATCAACCTCAATGGATTATTTAATGCCGCCACTATTTTTAGAATAGATTCGTATGAATAGAGTATGTATTCATTGGTTTAGATTGGTTTGATTTATTTTTTTAAAGACATATCAACTTCAATGGGTTATTTAATGCCGCCAAAATTTTTAGGATAGATTCGTATGAATAGAATATGTATTCTTTGGTTTAGATTGGTTTGTTTTATTTTGTTTTACGGCATATGAACCTCAATGGGTTATTTAATGCCGACAACATTTTTAGGATAGATTCGTATGAATAGAATATGTATTCTTTGGTTTAGATTGGTTTGTTTTTTTTTGTTTTACGGCATATGAACCTCAATGGGTTATTTAATGACGACAACATTGTTAGGATAGATTCGTATGAATAGAATATGTATTCTTTGGTTTAGATTGGTTTGATTTATTTTGTTTTACGGCATATCAACCTCAATGGGTTATTTAATGCCGACAACATTTTTAGGATAGATTCGTATGAATAGAATATGTATTCTTTGGTTTAGATTGGTTTGATTTATTTTGTTTTACGGCATATCAACCTCAATGGGTTATTTAATGCCGACAACATTTTTAGGATAGATTCGTATGAATAGAATATGTATTCTTTGGTTTAGATTGGTTTGATTTATTTTGTTTTACGGCATATCAACCTCAATGGGTTATTTAATGCCGACAACATTTTTAGGATAGATTCGTATGAATAGAATATGTATTCTTTGGTTTAGATTGGTTTGATTTATTTTGTTTTTTACGGCATATCAACCTCAATGGGTTATTTAATGCCGACAACATTTTAGGATAGATTCGTATGAATATGTATTCTAATATGTATTCTTTGGTTTTTAGATTGGTTTGATTTATTTTTGTTTTTTTGTTTTACGGCATATCAACCTCAATGGGTTATTTAATGCCGACAACATTTTTTTATAGATTCGTATGAATAGAATATGTATTCTTTGGTTTAGATTGGTTTGATTTATTTTGTTTTACGGCATATCAACCTCAATGGGTTATTTAATGCCGACAACATTTTTTAGGATAGATTCGTATGAATAGAATATGTATTCTTTGGTTTAGATTGGTTTGATTTATTTTGTTTTACGGCATATCAACCTCAATGGGTTATTTAATGCCGACAACATTTTTAGGATAGATTCGTATGAATAGAATATGTATTCTTTGGTTTAGATTGGTTTGATTTATTTTGTTTTACGGCATATCAACCTCAATGGGTTATTTAATGCCGACAACATTTTTAGGATAGATTCGTATGAATAGAATATGTATTCTTTGGTTTAGATTGGTTTGGTTTATTTTGTTTTACGGCATATCAACCTCAATGGGTTATTTAATGCCGACAACATTTTTAGGATAGATTCGTATGAATAGAATATGTATTCTTTGGTTTAGATTGGTTTGATTTATTTTGTTTTACGGCATATCAACCTCAATGGGTTATTTAATGCCGACAACATTTTTAGGATATGTTCGTGTGGATAGAATATGTATTCTTTGGTTTAGATTGGTTTGATTTATTTTGTTTTACGGCATATCAACCTCAATGAGTTATTTAATGCCGACAACATTTTTAGGATAGATTCGTATGAAAAGAATATGTATTCTTTAGTTTAGATTGGTTTGGTTTATTTTGTTTTACGGCATATCAGCCTCAATGGGTTATTTAATGCCGACAACATTTTTTAGATAGATTCGTATGAATAGAATATGTATTCTTTGGTTTAGATTGGTTTGATTTATTTTGTTTTACGGCATATCAACCTCAATGGGTTATTTAATGCCGACAACATTTTTAGGATAGATTCGTATGAATAGAATATGTATTCTTTGGTTTAGATTGGTTTGGTTTATTTTGTTTTACGGCATATCTCAACCTCAATGGGTTATTTAATGCCGACAACATTTTTAGGATAGATTCGTATTTTTATGTATTCTTTGGTTTAGATTGGTTTGATTTATTTTGTTTTTACGGCATATCAACCTCAATGGGTTATTTAATGCCGACAACATTTTTAGGATAGATTCGTATGAATAGAATATGTATTCTTTGGTTTAGATTGGTTTGATTTATTTTGTTTTACGGCATATCAACCTCAATGGGTTATTTAATGCCGACAACATTTTTAGGATAGATTCGTATGAATAGAATATGTATTCTTTGGTTTAGATTGGTTTGATTTATTTTGTTTTACGGCATATCAACCTCAATGGGTTATTTAATGCCGACAACATTTTTAGGATAGATTCGTATGAATAGAATATGTATTCTTTGGTTTTAGATTGGTTTGATTTATTTTGTTTTACGGCATATCAACCTCAATGGGTTATTTAATGCCGACAACATTTTTAGGATAGATTCGTATGAATAGAATATGTATTCTTTGGTTTAGATTGGTTTGATTTATTTTGTTTTTTTTTATATATCAACCTCAATGGGTTATTTAATGCCGACAACATTTTTAGATAGATTCGTATGAATAGAATATGTATTCTTTGGTTTAGATTGGTTTGATTTATTTTGTTTTACGGCATATCAACCTCAATGGGTTATTTAATGCCGACAACATTTTTTTAGGATAGATTCGTATGAATAGAATATGTATTCTTTGGTTTAGATTGGTTTGATTTATTTTGTTTTTTTACGGCATATCAACCTCAATGGGTTATTTAATGCCGACAACATTTTTTTAGGATAGATTCGTATGAATAGAATATGTATTCTTTGGTTTAGATTGGTTTGATTTATTTTGTTTTACGGCATATCAACCTCAATGGGTTATTTAATGCCGACAACATTTTTTTTAGGATAGATTCGTATGAATAGAATATGTATTCTTTGGTTTAGATTGGTTTGATTTATTTTGTTTTACGGCATATCAACCTCAATGGGTTATTTAATGCCGACAACATTTTTAGGATAGATTCGTATGAATAGAATATGTATTCTTTGGTTTAGATTGGTTTGATTTATTTTGTTTTTACGGCATATCAACCTCAATGGGTTATTTAATGCCGACAACATTTTTAGGATAGATTCGTATGAATAGAATATGTATTCTTTGGTTTAGATTGGTTTGATTTATTTTGTTTTACGGCATATCAACCTCAATGGGTTATTTAATGCCGACAACATTTTTTAGGATAGATTCGTATGAATAGAATATGTATTCTTTGGTTTAGATTGGTTTGATTTATTTTGTTTTACGGCATATCAACCTCAATGGGTTATTTAATGCCGACAACATTTTTAGGATAGATTCGTATGAATAGAATATGTATTCTTTGGTTTAGATTGGTTTGATTTATTTTGTTTTACGGCATATCAACCTCAATGGGTTATTTAATGCCGACAACATTTTTAGGATAGATTCGTATGAATAGAATATGTATTCTTTGGTTTAGATTGGTTTGATTTATTTTTTGTTTTACGGCATATCAACCTCAATGGGTTATTTAATGCCGACAACATTTTTAGGATAGATTCGTATGAATAGAATATGTATTCTTTGGTTTAGATTGGTTTGATTTATTTTGTTTTTACGGCATATCAACCTCAATGGGTTATTTAATGCCGACAACATTTTTTAGATAGATTCGTATGAATAGAATATGTATTCTTTGGTTTAGATTGGTTTGATTTATTTTGTTTTTACGGCATATCAACCTCAATGGGTTATTTAATGCCGACAACATTTTTAGGATAGATTCGTATGAATAGAATATGTATTCTTTGGTTTAGATTGGTTTGATTTATTTTGTTTTACGGCATATCAACCTCAATGGGTTATTTAATGCCGACAACATTTTTAGGATAGATTCGTATGAATAGAATATGTATTCTTTGGTTTAGATTGGTTTGATTTATTTTGTTTTACGGCATATCAACCTCAATGGGTTATTTAATGCCGACAACATTTTTAGGATAGATTCGTATGAATAGAATATGTATTCTTTGGTTTAGATTGGTTTGATTTATTTTGTTTTACGGCATATCAACCTCAATGGGTTATTTAATGCCGACAACATTTTTTAGGATAGATTCGTATGAATAGAATATGTATTCTTTGGTTTAGATTGGTTTGATTTATTTTGTTTTTTACGGCATATCAACCTCAATGGGTTATTTAATGCCGACAACATTTTTAGGATAGATTCGTATGAATAGAATATGTATTCTTTGGTTTAGATTGGTTTGATTTATTTTGTTTTACGGCATATCAACCTCAATGGGTTATTTAATGCCGACAACATTTTTAGGATAGATTCGTATGAATAGAATATGTATTCTTTGGTTTAGATTGGTTTGATTTATTTTTTGTTTTACGGCATATCAACCTCAATGGGTTATTTAATGCCGACAACATTTTTAGGATAGATTCGTATGAATAGAATATGTATTCTTTGGTTTAGATTGGTTTGGTTTATTTTTTTTTACGGCATATCAACCTCAATGGGTTATTTAATGCCGACAACATTTTTAGGATAGATTCGTATGAATAGAATATGTATTCTTTGGTTTAGATTGGTTTGATTTATTTTGTTTTACGGCATATCAACCTCAATGGGTTATTTAATGCCGACAACATTTTTAGGATAGATTCGTATGAATAGAATATGTATTCTTTGGTTTAGATTGGTTTGATTTATTTTGTTTTACGGCATATCAACCTCAATGGGTTATTTAATGCCGACAACATTTTTAGGATAGATTCGTATGAATAGAATATGTATTCTTTGGTTTAGATTGGTTTGATTTATTTTGTTTTACGGCATATCAACCTCAATGGGTTATTTAATGCCGACAACATTTTTAGGATAGATTCGTATGAATAGAATATGTATTCTTTGGTTTAGATTGGTTTGATTTATTTTGTTTTACGGCATATCAACCTCAATGGGTTATTTAATGCCGACAACATTTTTAGGATAGATTCGTATGAATAGAATATGTATTCTTTGGTTTAGATTGGTTTGGTTTATTTTGTTTTACGGCATATCAACACCTCAATGGGTTATTTAATGCCGACAACATTTTTAGGATAGATTCGTATGAATAGAATATGTATTCTTTGGTTTAGATTGGTTTGGTTTATTTTGTTTTACGGCATATCAACCTCAATGGGTTATTTAATGCCGACAACATTTTTAGGATAGATTCGTATGAATAGAATATGTATTCTTTGGTTTAGATTGGTTTGATTTATTTTGTTTTACGGCATATCAACCTCAATGGGTTATTTAATGCCGACAACATTTTTAGGATAGATTCGTATGAATAGAATATGTATTCTTTGGTTTAGATTGGTTTGATTTATTTTGTTTTACGGCATATCAACCTCAATGTGTTATTTAATGCCGACAACTTTTTTAGGATAGATTCGTATGAATAGAATATGTATTCTTTGGTTTAGATTGGTTTGATTTATTTTGTTTTACGGCATATCAACCTCAATGGGTTATTTAATGCCGACAACATTTTTAGGATAGATTCGTATGAATAGAATATGTATTCTTTGGTTTAGATTGGTTTGATTTATTTTGTTTTACGGCATATCAACCTCAATGGGTTATTTAATGCCGACAACATTTTTAGGATAGATTCGTATGAATAGAATATGTATTCTTTGGTTTAGATTGGTTTGGTTTATTTTGTTTTACGGCATATCAACCTCAATGGGTTATTTAATGCCGACAACATTTTTAGGATAGATTCGTATGAATAGAATATGTATTCTTTGGTTTAGATTGGTTTGATTTATTTTGTTTTACGGCATATCAACCTCAATGGGTTATTTAATGCCGACAACCTTTTTTAGGATAGATTCGTATGAATAGAATATGTATTCTTTGGTTTAGATTGGTTTGGTTTATTTTGTTTTACGGCATATCAACCTCAATGGGTTATTTAATGCCGACAACATTTTTAGGATAGATTCGTATGAATAGAATATGTATTCTTTGGTTTAGATTGGTTTGATTTATTTTGTTTTACGGCATATCAACCTCAATGGGTTATTTAATGCCGACAACATTTTTAGGATAGATTCGTATGAATAGAATATGTATTCTTTGGTTTAGATTGGTTTGATTTATTTTGTTTTACGGCATATCAACCTCAATGGGTTATTTAATGCCGACAACATTTTTAGGATAGATTCGTATGAATAGAATATGTATTCTTTGGTTTAGATTGGTTTGATTTATTTTGTTTTACGGCATATCAACCTCAATGGGTTATTTAATGCCGACAACATTTTTAGGATAGATTCGTATGAATAGAATATGTATTCTTTGGTTTAGATTGGTTTGATTTATTTTGTTTTACGGCATATCAACCTCAATGGGTTATTTAATGCCGACAACATTTTTAGGATAGATTCGTATGAATAGAATATGTATTCTTTGGTTTAGATTGGTTTGATTTATTTTGTTTTTACGGCATATCAACCTCAATGGGTTATTTAATGCCGACAACATTTTTAGGATAGATTCGTATGAATAGAATATGTATTCTTTGGTTTAGATTGGTTTGATTTATTTTGTTTTACGGCATATCAACCTCAATGGGTTATTTAATGCCGACAACATTTTTAGGATAGATTCGTATGAATAGAATATGTATTCTTTGGTTTAGATTGGTTTGATTTATTTTGTTTTACGGCATATCAACCTCAATGGGTTATTTAATGCCGACAACATTTTTTTTGGATAGATTCGTATGAATAGAATATGTATTCTTTGGTTTAGATTGGTTTGATTTATTTTGTTTTACGGCATATCAACCTCAATGGGTTATTTAATGCCGACAACATTTTTAGGATAGATTCGTATGAATAGAATATGTATTCTTTGGTTTAGATTGGTTTGATTTATTTTGTTTTACGGCATATCAACCTCAATGGGTTATTTAATGCCGACAACATTTTTTAGGATAGATTCGTATGAATAGAATATGTATTCTTTGGTTTGATTGGTTTGATTTATTTTGTTTTACGGCATATCAACCTCAATGGGTTATTTAATGCCGACAACATTTTTAGGATAGATTCGTATGAATAGAATATGTATTCTTTGGTTTAGATTGGTTTGATTTATTTTGTTTTACGGCATATCAACCTCAATGGGTTATTTAATGCCGACAACATTTTTAGGATAGATTCGTATGAATAGAATATGTATTCTTTGGTTTAGATTGGTTTTAATTATTTTGTTTTTTATTTTTGTTTTACGGCATATCAACCTCAATGGGTTATTTAATGCCGACAAATTTTTTTTAGGATAGATTCGTATGAATAGAATATGTATTCTTTGGTTTAGATTGGTTTGATTTATTTTGTTTTACGGCATATCAACCTCAATGGGTTATTTTTAATGCCGACAACATTTTTAGATAGATTCATATGAGATTATGTATTCTTTGAATTAGATTGGTTTGATTTATTTTGTATTCAACCTTTGGGTTATTTAATGATTTTAGGATAGGTTTGATTTATATTTTTTTTAGATTGGTTTGGTTTATTTTGTTTTACGGCATTCAACCTTTATTTTTTGCATATTTCAACCTCAACCTCAATATTTTTTTAATGCCGACAACATTTTTAGGATAGATTCGTATGAATAGAATATGTATTCGTTTTGGTTTAGATTGGTTTGGTTTATTTTGTTTTACGGCATATCAACCTCAATGGGTTATTTAATGCCGACAACATTTTTAGGATAGATTCGTATGAATAGAATATGTATTCTTTGGTTTAGATTGGTTTGATTTATTTATTTTTTTTTTTTTTATCAACCTCAATGGGTTATTTAATGCCGACAACATTTTAGGATAGATTCGTATGAATAGAATATGTATTCTTTGGTTTAGATTGGTTTGATTTATTTTGCCTTCGTCAGAGCCTCGTTCAATTAGAATGGCCCCGAAGGCAGAGGTTTATGTTCAGCCGAAAAAAGATTTCGGCTAGATAGTTATTTTCTAAGCGTAGGTTAGATGGCAGAAGGCCGAAAAATATGGGGCACCTAGTGAGGATCGAACTCACTATTTAGTTGTAACTGATCTAGTGAGACAAGCTTGTTAACCATTACACTACACCAAGGTGCCCAATACGCAACAAGACGCAACTGTACAGACTCACTAAATCGCGTCGAAGTTTCATATTTATGAGTTTTTTTGATCACGTGTGGTCTTGAGCACGTTTACATTTTTTGGGGCGCGTTGAACTCGAGGTCAACCGTACGGACGTAGGCAGAAACATGACATTATTATTTATGGACCAATCAGAAAGCATTGTTTCTTATTGAACTCTGGAGCCGATTTTGGTTTGGTTTGTTTTGTTTTACGGCATATAAACCTCAATGGGTCATTTAATGCCGACAACCTTTTTTTTTCTCCTGGTAATATTTTTGTTTTGTCAAAAATCTATTTCTGCTAATGCTTTTTCCTCAAAAATGTATAGCTGGTAAAATTATTTTTTTAAAAAAACGTATAGCTGGTAATATTATTTTTGCGAAAATGTATAGCCGGCAACACTATTCTTTCAAAAACGTACAGCTGGCAACATTATTTTTTCAAAAACGTATTATCAGAGGCCTTGCTGTTGGACGTAGTTCATCGTCATACCCAGGACGCGGAGCCGATTTTAATGGGTTCAGCACAAACTGAGAATACTTAGCTGTGACATCTCTTTTAACAGGTTTAAAACAGAGAATGTAATATTTGACTGAATGGCATTCTAGTTTTTTTTAATATTTAGAAATTGTATGCCTTTTCTTTTTATCTTACCAAATAAAAAAGATAATCATTACAACAGAAAAAAAAAAGAATTTTCTTTAAAAATGCATGAATTAAGAAAAAAAATATGCTTGAAAATCTATTATATATCTTAAAAATATCAACAATGGGTCAATTAGTAGAACTTGTATCACTAAATCATTATTTCCATAATAAATCTAACAAATTTTTCTGGCTTTAAATAATCTGCAGAAATTGATAAACCTAAAAAAAAAAAAAAAAAAAAAAAACAAATCGAAATTCAGAACTGAACCATTAGGTCACCCACAAATGAGATTTGATGATAGTGGTGAAATCTTCAGAATTAATTGCCAATCAAGGCTGCAAAGCCTAGTCTATCTTGTCCTATAACTGGATGGAGAGAGACAGATATGTTTTTCCCAAGGTTATTTTTACAAAAATGAATGTTTAATGAACTCTGCTAGAATTAAAACACAAAACGCCATGAAATTTTTCTTTCTGAGCCATTGTTTCACTAGTTGAACAAAGGTGCTGAAACCAAATATTGATAATGGGAAGTCGTAAATTTTGTGAGAAACAAATTGCCTTTTTCTATACATAGTTTCATGGCAACTGTTCAGATTAACTCTTTTTAGCTAGATTTTATGAACTTTAATTTAAATTAACAACAAGATCTCAACAATTTACAGTTGAGTAGGCTAGATAAACCGTCAGTTTTATGCTAAGCTTTTTCTCATACTTCTCAACCCCAGGAACTCCCTTCTAGCTCCATGATTTTGGGCCAACTTTAATCATCAAAAGTTTAATATTAAACAATCACTATCTACCATCCTCTTTATTCGCTTCTTTTGTTTAAATCAGTCAAAATTGGGACTCTGAACATCTATTCAAACAAAATCAAGTTCCAAAAATATATGCTTTTATGATGAAACTGTAAAACCAAATCTTTACATTTCATTTATAATTTCTCTTTCTGCTCATTATTAATGTTTCTGTTCCTAATTCTTCCACATCCTGTAACTCATTGTGTCTTAGTAGCTTTATTGCCATACATGGGGTGATACTGATTAAAAAAAGAAAGATAGATAGATGCTTTTAAATGCAATGTCAATCGCTATCTACTGTCCTCCTAATTATCCTTTCCTCTTCCTGCTCATTATTAATGTTTCTCTTCCTAATTCTTCCACGTCCTGTAACCTCTTGTGTCTTAGTGGCTTTATTATTTATATATGGGGTGATACTGATTAAAAAAGAATATTTATAGATGCTTAAAAACAAAATCTCAATCTCTATCTACTGTCCTCCTAATTATCCTTTCTTTTCCTGCTCATTATTAATGTTTCTGCTCCTAATTCTTCCACACCCTAAAACCCCTTGTGGCTTTACTGTCTTGCATAAAAGATTTTGATTAAAAAAAAAAAAAAAGAAATGTTTTTACAGTTGAACTGGCTAATGTAGCCATAAATTCTATTTCTTTGTTTCTTTTCTCACTCTTCTCACTTGTGGAACTCCCCTTCTAGCCAGTTTTAATCTTCAAAAATTTCAATGTAATGTCAATTTTATCTATTGTCCTCCTGATTTACATCTCTATGTTTGTGTTAGGCTCCTTTAGCAATGTTTCTGTTCCTAATTCTTCCACAATCAGTAATTTCTCATTTTATTTGTTAATTTTTATTGATGATAATTATTTTTTTTTACTGGAGCATTGCAGTTAAAATGGAGCTCAAATATATAGCCATTTATTCTGGTATTCTTTTCTCTTTGAAATTTTCCTTAACGCTTTTGCTTTGCTTTAACAACCAAAAAAAAAGTCTTTATTAGAGGGTAAATATTTTACTATTATTTGTTTGAATAACACAATTGTTTTTTATTAATTGTTCAAAAAAATAATGTCCAATTTTAGACTCAGCTTACATTACTGAATTAATATATATTTTAACAATGTTTAAATCAGTCAAAATAGGGACTCTGAACATCTATACATTTCCGTTATCAACTTAAAGGTTATATATGACTTTATGATAAAAAATGAAGTTTGGATGCCAAGAAATTTATTTGAATGAAATTTCTGCATTTTTCTTTGAAACTGAATGTTGTTATTAATGTTTCTGTTCCTAATTCTTCCACATAACTTGTATGACCCCTGTCAATGTGTCTTAGTGGCTTTACTGCCTTACATGGAGTTATACCGATTAAAAAAAGAAAGAAAGATAGATAGATAGCTGTTTTTTGTACAGTTGAGCTGGCTAGGTTACAACTATTAAATTCTATGCTAACAGTTTCTTTTCTCACACTTCTCCATTTTGGAACTCCTTCAAGTTCAAGCTTTCTAGCCAATTTTAATCTGCAAAAACTTCAATGTAATGTCAATTGCTATCTACTGTCCTCCTGAATACTTCTACTTTTGTTCTAGCTCCTAATGAATGTTTCTGCTTCTAATTCTTCCATACCCAGTTTGGCCTTGTATCTTATCTAAAGGTACTGCCTTGCTTGAACGAACTCAATTAAAACAAGCCAAATTGCTTATTTTATTCCATTTAATTTTTATTTTTTTTTAGATGATAAAAAAAGTCTGGAGAAGGCTACAGGAATCATTCATCATCTTTACTCTTGATGCAGAATTAATTTCAACTTTTTTGCTG
Organism: Acanthosepion pharaonis; assembly: GCA_903632075.3. Taxonomy (NCBI): domain Eukaryota; kingdom Metazoa; phylum Mollusca; class Cephalopoda; order Sepiida; family Sepiidae; genus Acanthosepion; species Acanthosepion pharaonis. Next base: position 283,945 of record CAHIKZ030001761.1, on the reverse strand, counting down.
GGTTTGGGGTTTTTAAATCGAGTTGAAATTAGTTCTGTCACTCTTTGGGAGAGGTTTTAATAAGATGAAGGAGGGTAAAGTCCAGTGAGGATAACTTTCAAAGAAGTAAGAAGAGACAGGAGTGACATCAACTGATCATCATCTAGCAAAATGTAGAAAAAAACAAGCTCTGATGCAATCTGGCAAAAAAAAAAAAAAATAATAATAATAGGGACTTGGAATGGAAGGATGCTATACCAATGTAACCAGCTTGAAAAAATATCAAACAAAAAAAACAGAATATCAATAAAGGATGAGGGAAGGATGTGAAACTAGCAGTCCATATAAGTACGATCCTCATTTTTATTGTCATTCAGGTGATATAGGTTGGAATTTCAAACCAGATCCTTTATTTAGTCCACAGGGTTAACTGTTTTTCTGGATATCTCAGTTTTGTTATTGCAACTCAACTCTCTGCTGAGGCCATGTATTGAACTCACAACTTTTTGGGTCAAGTCACTTTTTGGATTACTTCAACAACACTTGGTCATTTGTCCTTCCCGGACAACAGTATTTGAATTTTCATGTTATAAACCCTAATGTCTCAGTAATCATATTTTTTTTTTTTTTACTAGTGCTCATATTACAAACCAGGGTGTTTTTGCTCTAGCTCTCTGTATTTTTGCTACCCATATTCTATTCATGTCTATGTTTGGCTGGTTAGGAGATGTTTGTTGCCTAAATATGTGCTGATTCCTTCAGTTTTGTACCTTCCAATATTCTCTATTATTTTAATCTCATCCCAAAATATAGTGATCTCCCTTTTTTCCATCCATATTGGAGAGTTGGGTTACTAAGATATCCAGGTAAGGCATTTAAAAAGTAACAATCTACTCTTTGGACTAAAAGGGTTTGGTTCAATATTCCAATGTGTATCACCTGAAGAAGGCCAGAACATACAATAGCGAAAAATCATGAATATGACAATAAACATGAGGACAATTGTCAGAACAATGCAAATAGTTAAAATGCCTCATCTTAGAAATATAAACAGATACAAGAAAATTTTATTTATAATAAAGATAATACCTAACAGAACATTTAATGACTAGTAAATTATTGAAATTTAATGCATTTAAAGCCAAAAAGATTTTTTTATTTATTTTTTGCCATTTTTCAATATTAAAAAAATATAACAGAAAAGCTTTTCGGAAATTTACTTATCATCCAATTGAAAAGATTTTTTAAATACTCCACTCATCAATATTTTGATAAGAAACTATAAAAAATCTAATGCATAACATAGATTTTAAGAAAATTTTACAAAAGATTCCTGATTCTTTTTCCTTAAAAATTATTGCTGTGATTATTTTTACTTGTTTTCTTGCATTAAATCATTTTTTGATGAGTTTGGAAGTGTTAATTATTTGCCCAGTGTTGAGCAGACAATTGCAATGGCTACCACTGGTAAGAAAAAATTAGATTTGGGAAATTGACCAACTGAGGGTGGTTGGCCAAATACTAAAAAGAAGACAAATTCCACCACCCAGCATGTCTACACTGGCTTTGTCATACCCATTTGATCCTCATAATATCTTCGTTTGTCCAGGAGAATCTCTTGTTTATTTTGACTTTTACTGAGAAAATGTTGAGTCACTCATTGATAACATCCAATAAAAGGTAATTTTAAAAATGAAAATTAAGAGGATGTTTTTTAAGACAAACATCATTAAAAATGTTCAATATAACTTAGTAACCATATTTGACCGGATTCACAGGTTCAACAAAAATCGAAAATTGCTTTTTTTCACTGTAATTTATTCAATATCATATCAAAGTATTTTAAAAAAAATAAAAAACAATTATGTTGTTCAACAATGACAGTCATCTTTGACATAGAATCCAGAGGTTAGCAGAAATATTTTGAAGACAGTAGGAAGCGTTGTTTCAGGTTAGCATCCACATGGATATCCCGTAGCAAGCGTAGTTCTTCTTTCTGTTCCTCTTCTTTAGCCTGACAAGCTGGCACTGGACATTCAGATAGATTAAACAAAATGGCCGCCTTTATAAATGAAACGGATTGAATATTCTAATTGACATCTGATTGGTTAAAACACTATTATGGACTATAAATTATTCAAAAACATTTTAAAAAACTCATTAGTAAATACATATATTAAAAAAACTGCAACAAATTACACAATATTTCAAGCTCAATTTAGGTTTATAGTTCATAAGCCATGCAATGAGATGAAGTAACAAAACTGTAGATTTGTCTACGGAATATCATTACATTATTGTTACATAATTATAGTGAAATCATTAAGGTTTTTTTTCAAAAAGCATTTTATTTTTGGTCCGTATATCAATTTAAAATATTCCTTTTTAAGCTTTTATTTTTTTGGAATAAGATCATTCTAAATTTCAAAATTTTGTTGTTGCCCATCAAAATGACTGAAAGAAAGCGATCTAAAAAACAACAATGGAAAAGAGAGGTAACAAAGCGTAAATGAAATAGCTCCAATTTGTTCAACTTTGGCTGCAATGCTTGTTTCTTAAAGTATTCTAAAATGCTGCCAATAACAAGGGAGAAAATAGAAAAAATACCTAACAACAAATTGAATATCGAATTGATATTTTATTTATTTATTTGTAACTAAATACATAATTGTCAACAATGTTTTCGTAAAACTTGATATTTCCTGTAATAAATTCTGAATAAATATTATTATTGTTCTTATTTTAATTAAGTGTAAGGTAGTCGTACATTTACAATTCCTTACGGCTAACCATGAAAAGAAATGTTTATTCAAAACTTCCTAAAACTTTTAAGGCGTGTATTGCTGCAAAATTGTCAAATATTGAATACACCCTTCCTCTGCCGAACGTGTCATATAATCTTTCTTATTATAAAACGCAGATTGTGTGTCTGTGTGTACGTTTATATATTGGATCGGATTTCCTACATTTTTCAACCGATTTCAACAAAACTTCACAGGACTACGTAAAATTACCTTGCGGTGGTTCTAACAGTGCCAAAAATTGGAAAAACACAATTGTTTTTGCACGAAATCAATGTGAAAACACGATTAAGAGGCATCACGAGAATGAAAGGGGACAACTCATATCGAGTTATACTTATTATAAAACCCAGGTTGTGTTGTGTGTGTGTGTGTTCGTTTATATATGGGATTTATATATGGGATTTCCTTCCTATTTTTCAAACGATTTCAACAAAACTTCACTTTTTTTTTTTTGGCAGGTAGTGTTTCTTATTGTCTTGCACACTTTTTTTTATTTTTACATTCAGAATGCTTTTAAAAATTCCATTTACAAGACAATTGTTTATAATAAAATTCTATTCAATCGGTAGACTCATAACGATTGAAAACAATGTTTTTGCTTGAATTTAGGTTTAACTAATTCGTAAAAAAAAAGAAACAAAAAAAAAAAAAAAAAACAAACAAACTAATAAGACATGCGTGTCCGTCAACCTTAAACAATAATCTTTGTCAATTTTATTTTTCAGTCTTTATGATGGTCGATACTTGATCTATCTCTTACTGTTACATCCCCGGGCAACGCCGGGCTCTACTGTTAGTCTAGAATATATTGGAGAAAACTCAAGAAGTTTAAATAAAAGATTATATGAACACAAAAGAGACATTTTAAAAATCAACACACAAAACGCGTTGGTTGTTCATCGAACGGAACTGACTACAATTTTGACATAAAAAAATGCCATGCTAATTAAAAGAGAAAATAATTTACTAAGACGAAACTGTTTAGAATGTGCTTTAATCGCTTGTTGAGTCACAGGAAATTTGCGTTCAACTTCTTACAACGTTTCACCAATCTTGGCAGATCTGTTAGAACAATGTGGGATAATTAATAAAGATGATAGAAGCAAAAAGAAAAAAAATGAAATTGGCTAGATTATATACCTGTAATGACCAAAGTACGCAAGTGTAGGCTTTAAGAAAGCTTTATTGAACTAAGTATAAAAGACAGTGTTCTTTTATAGTCCCTGTAAACAGAAATAGCTCTTTCAAAGAGGAGAGTAACAAAACAAGGGGAGACCACTCTTGATTATTCATAACAATTCTTAAACCCATTATGAAAAAAAGAAAAAGAAAAAGAGAAACAAATATGCTTTCCAAAATATCTTCAAAATTAAAAATTCCCAGGGTGTCTTGTCTTGTTCCTTCGGATCAACATAAACAAACTTAGTCCATTGAATTCTAAGGGACGAAACGCGTCACACGAATACCTTTCCTAATTTGTCACATATCTTTCTCCAAAACAGTTCATATATATATATATATATATATATATATATATATATATATATATATATATATATATATATATACAGAAGGAATTCAAATTATTTAATACATCATTTTTTATAAATTTCAAAAAAAAAAAATTGTTCAGAATGAATGATGTGTTATTATGCCATGCATGATTCACATTGCTTAGGCGATCAAGTATCTTTATATACATGACAGACGATAGATTTTTTTCCATGCAGTAGGGTTGCCATTTCTTTCTTTCTGCGGTAGACCAGTTGCCATCAAAAAGTATAGAACTCATTTACTCATAAGCTTGGGGGTGGGGAGCCTTTTGGAGAAGAAGATGATTCATACCTTTCCCAAGAGTATTAGTACGTAAGTGAATATAATGGATTCGACTGGAATTCGAACTCGGATCTCCAATTTCTCATACTTTAATGAATATTGTCTATCTAAACATAAAGGAAAATTGAGAAACATTATTTTTATGTACTTTTATTGCCAATTTTCGAATTTGACTGTGGGCAAAAGTATTTAACACCTATACAAATAATACAGTAAAAAGGATATTTTAAAACTATTTTCAGTTATTTTGACATGGCTTGTACTCTAATCAATCACAGGTTGTCTTCAATATGTGTATTAAACAAGAATGTCCGACAATTATTTAAAGACATTTTTATGTTTAACATTCTTTTTATAGATACAAGTATTTAAGTAAATGCTCTCTTTAACAGTATTAAAAAAAATTTACCATGCCTGAATGTCCGAGAAATTTTCATAGAAAATATTCTTCCTTTGACAGGGTTCGAACCTTTATCCTATACGGAACAAATCATATAGCCTGAACGTGCCTACTACCGCTCGGCCAAAAAAGATCGTATGGTCGAATTTACTGCTTATAAACTTCAATTTTCTAAGAATCTCTTACGTACATTCATGTCTTTGATGAAAAAAAAAAAAAAAATTATTACCAGCAATACATATTTTGAAAAAAAATATTACCAGTGAAGGAAAATAGACCAGAAATAGATTTTTGAAGGAAAAAATATTCCCAGAAATAGATTTTTGGAAAAAATATTACCAACGATGAAAATTTTGTCGGCATTAAATAACCCATTGAGGTTGATATACCGTAAACCAAACCAAACCAAACCAAACAGACTAGTACCATTTGCTTTAATTCCTGACCATTGACAATCCCTCTTCCAAGTTTCAAACGCATCGTCCACTATTCATTGCAATATAAGAGGACTGATATTACATAACAGTTCAGTAGTCTTTTCTTGTCTCTCCTGCTATTTACCCATAGCTGTGGGGGAAGAGAAGAAGAGAATTGATACCTTTCCCAAGGGTATTAGTACGTAAATGAATGTAATGCATTTGAGCCGACTTCGAATCCCAGTCAAATCAATTACAGTCACACCTGATAATATCCTTTTCTACATTCAACATTCCCACACTAATTTTAGCCAATCAAAAACAAACTTTTGTTTTTTTCTCTATCTGACCTTTCAAAATCAAAAAAAGGAAGTCAGAGGGAGAAATTTTAATTCTTTATTCAATTATAGTCTGATACTATATTATTTAAAATATCTCACGATGTCAGATAAGTTATAAACAATTTAGTATCGGATTGAGAAATCGATGAAAAGTTCGAATTCATCCGCAATCTATTCATTTTCTATGTAATACCCTTAGGGAAAGGTATGAATTTCTTATATTCCTACATTTAGCTATGGGTAAATAACAGACAACTGGATCAAACTATAATTAATGGTTTGCCTACATTTTTAAAAATAGCAACTCTAAGACGGAAAAAAAAGCCTCGTCAATAAAATCGAAAAAAACATACATGATCGCCAAGCGTGTATTACGAAATTTGTCATAACTGACCGATCCTTTTCTTTGATAAAAAACAAAAAATGAGATACAAATGATAAAAGAATTACTGACGCTTTAATGTTTTGAGCATTTTAGCGTATCATTTTTAGGTATAAATGAAAAAAGATATTTTTTTACCTTAATAAATAACAGGTACGTGGTGAAACATATTTTTTTTTTAAGAGGCCAAATTTAATCGACTAAATTTTGTTTCAAGAAGAGATGCGATTATTTTAAATATATATATTAGTAGTAGCAGTAATAGTATTAATTTAGTAACACAGTAGTAGTAGTAGTTTAAAAAAGCAAATGTTTTTATTCTTTAGATTCTTCTTTCACAGTTCTCGGCTTAAGGAAATCACTTATATTTGACCAGGGAGCACCAAACTTTTTTTAGTGCCATTTAACTGAGACAATGACAACGCGGACCGGATAACCATTTTGTTAATATGATACACTGAATGCACAAAAAAAAAAGAATTTTTTTACTTATTTACTTTTAATGTTACCTGGAAGGCGAATTTTTTGATAAAATATCTAACATCACACCAATTTCCATTTAAATAATTATATCCGAATCTCACAAATTAAAAAGCAGAAAAGGTTAAATGAGATTTTGAAACCGGCGTTTACCTAAATAGATATAATTAAATTTATATTTGGTATTGCTGCATCCAACCAAAAGAAAATGCTTAATGTTTTTCAGTTTCCCTGTTACATGTGCTGACTTTTACATTTTTTATTTTATAAACATATCTAGGCAAAATATATGACATAATTGCCGAAGCCAGTCCTTTTATAGTGATTTTCCAAATGTAATATGCATCCGGCAAAAGTCGAAATTTTTTCGCGGGTCCTAGTGAGGATCGAACTCATAACCAGTCGTAATTGTTCTATGTTCCATTAAGAAGAGAAATTAAAGCATAGTTCTAGTAACAGTAATAGAATTAATATTAAATAATAACAGTAGTGGTCATTGAAGAGGCGGTGTTAATGGTTGCAAAACCATTAACACCGCCTCGAAGTGCCCACAGCCCTTTTTATATACGGCACTCTTCAAACTGGTTTAAACACGGCAATGTAAGTTAAAATATGATTGCTGCAGCAGGCTTGTAAACCCTTTTTCTTTTCTTAGGAACTTCATTGCAGGCACTTACACAAAAACGCTCGGATATCAAATGTTGCAAAAACTCAATTGAAATTTTTATTTCAAAAATTTTTCCTAAAAAAATATTACTGTCAGATTCAAATTATCAGATTAGCCAAATTTTGGCATTGTATTTACATTTATTTTTCTACATAGTAAGTAACTGCAATCTCTTGATAATTCCATATAAATGATTATATTCTAGCTCATTTGTGGCACAGTGAAATGGCGGACCGGATGAACTGACATCGGGGGCCGGATCAGGCCCGCGGGCAATAGTTTGGTGACACCTGCTCTTGATTATGATTTTCAGAGATTTAAATGCAACGTCAATCGTCATATTCTGTCTTTGAATCAAGGTTTTATTGTACTGTCTAGTGGCTTTTATCGCCTTGCTTGGACAAGCCTTGCTTGATAAAATAAACAAGAAAAAAGTGAAGTCTGAAAAAAGAGAAAGAAAGAGAGAAAAGAAAGAAAGAGAAAAGAAAAGAAAAAAAAAGAAAGAAAAAGAAAAGAGAGAAAAGAGAGAAAAAGAAAAGAAAGAGAAAGAGAAAAAAAGAAAAAAGAAAAAAAAAGAGAAAAAAAAAGAAGAGAAAAAAGAAAGAAAAGAAAAAGAAAGAGAAAAAAGAGAAAGACAAAAAAGAAAAAGAGAAAGAAAAAAGAAAAAAAAAAAAAAAAGAAAAAAAAAAGAGAAAAAGAAAGAAAAAAAAGAAAGAAAAGAAAGAGAGAGAAAAAAGAAAAGAGAAAGAGAGAAAGAAAAGAGGAGAAATAGAAAAAAGAAAGAAAAAAAGAAAGAAAAAAAGAGAGAAAGAAAAAGAAAAAGAAAAGAGAAAAAGAAGAGAAAGAGAGAAAAAGAAAAAAAAAAAAGAAAAAAAAAGAAAGAAAAGAAAAAAAGAAAAAGAAAAGAAAAAAGAAAAAAAAAGAAAAGAGAAAAGAAAAAAAAAGAAAAAGAAAGAAAGAAAAAAAAAAGAAAAAAAAGAAAAAGAAAGAAAAAGAAAAGAAAGAAAAAAAAAAAAAGAAAGAAAAAAAGAAAAAAGAAAAAAAAAGAAAAAGAAAAGAAAGAAAAGAAAAAAAGAAGAAAAAAAGAAAAGAAAGAAAAAAAAAAAAAGAAAAAAAAAAAAGAAAAAAAAAGAAAAGAAAGAAAGAAAGAAAAAGAAAGAAAGAAAGAAAGAAAAAAAGAAAAAAAAAAAGAAAGAAAGAAAGAAAAAAAAAGAAAAAAAGAAAACTGAAAAAAGAAAAAAAAGAATGTTTGAAAAAAAGAAAGAAAAGAAAATAAAAAGAAAAAGAAAAAAGAAAAATACCAATGAAAAAATTGATTTGTTCAAGCCTGATTTTGCCTAGTGAAAAGAAAAAAGAAGAAAAAGAAAAACCGTCTAAATCAATTAATGGAAGGAATGAACACGAAAGAAAGGGAAACCAGAATGAGAAAACACCATTAAATTAAAATTGATAGTACTTTCCAAATGAAATAAAATTAGACGATGAGAGCTATAATGAAATTTCACTAGTCTTTCAGACGCCATTACGACGTCTAGACTGTTATAAAGATAAATTTTTTAAATAAAGGAAAAAAAAAATCCTTATTATTTTAAAAGAAACGTTCAAAAAACAGTATGAACACGTAATATAAAAATAAAAACCAGAAAAAGACATATTTCCTGATACAGCGCCATCCACAAAACGTTTATTTTAAAGTGGTGGATGGTTACAAAAACTTTGGGAGATGTGTGTTTATTTTATTAAAACTTGTATCTTGGTTTAAATGACTTAAACATGAAGCTGTTCATAGTGGAGGATCTGACAGCCATCCCGCTGGCAAACATTAAATGAAGAGAGAGTCTTCAGACAAAGACTGAGGTAATATATATATTTGTAGAAACACAGCTATCAATTTCAAAGATATCTATCGTTTTATATATGTCAAAATAAATAATATGCATGGTTCGGCACTATTGGAAATGTTTAAAAATAATACCACGGTAAACCTAATATTCTGTGTAAAATTGGGACGAAAATGTTCAGAAACCGTCAATGGTTAGTGAGTTATACCAATGACGGGCGGGTGATTCGTGCTCACCTATTCAGCAGAGAGCTGTCTTAAAGGTTAAATTATTAGACTTAACAAGTTTGTAACAGCGAGCAAGTCAATGTATACGATTTATGAACATTCCAAGACTTAAGCACCAAGAAGTTTTTTACTTATTTACATTTGGACGAATATCCTCATCTTTCGTAGTATTACAACATATCGGTCGTTGTACCCTCCTTTTTTCTTCAGGTAACTGTTGATCCAGGTAACACTCAGGGAATTTCGAATTGAACACTTTATTTACCGTAATTTCCCATGTATATAATACGCCTTAATCCACAATACGCAACCCTAAAATTGTGCTGAAAGTGTGAGAAAATGCTTCTAGTCACGCATAATACGCACACTTTGTTTGGTAATCAAACCCTATAAATTGTACCTCTCAATTTCATTATGGCTATTTCCTACTCTTATTCAAACTATAATTGAAGATATTTAGCATAATTTCCGATCATCACAATTCTAAAAGGAAACGGAAATACCTACTGTGCAGACTCATTAACCTGTTTTTTTTTCGATAAAATATGTAATCTGCCGGATTTGTATGTATAATTCGAATTTACTTAATAGTTCAAGTTAGATATACATAACTCGAAATGTGCTTAAAAAAGTAGACTGAATAAGAGTTGATCTGAAATATTTAACAAATAAAATGAATAAAGGAACAAAATGAAATTTATTTGTCTTGATTATGATACAATTTCTATGCATTTGAGGCGAGTAGTCATTTCTTAACTGAAATCGCCCTTGAAACGGCAATTTTTAAAAGATAATTAATGAATAATTTTAAATGTTAATTTTTTTAAATGTTTTTTTTATACAAAATTAATTAAACATTAGTTTAAATATTAACTGTTACATTAATTAATTAACTATAATATCTCGCAAAATGTCTGGTTTTAGCTGTTCATTTTAGAATATTTCCAATGCTATCTGATGTGTGTACTACCAGAGACCTTGAACTCATATTTATTAATGTTTGTTCAACACGAACCGACACTTTCGTATATTACAATTAGGCTGAACAATGAACAGTTAAAAATTTTCTAGACGAGATAAGCACATAATTTAGTGTGATTGTCATTTGAACAAAGGTCAATACATTGCAAACAGTAGGTAAAGGGTTGTGACTTTGAGCTAGACTCATGAATTGTGCTAACCCAGATGAACTGCTTCACCCTTTGGTCAACTCTGGATCTCATTTTCACATTTTTGAAACCACATCCTGGGAAATCTTCTTGGCCAATATTATCAAAGTCATTTTTAAATAAATGTAGCCATAAAAGTTGATCCCAGGTGTCATTCTCAAATGAAATGTTTTTTGTTTTCTTTAGTAAAATATATTCTTAAGTTGAACGTTTTGACTTTAGAATTTTGATTCCATAGTATTTTTCTTAAAGGTATAAATCATATCCTTAACAAGATCTAATCTTGATAAAAAAAAAAAATATACCACAATTAACATTATGGCTAAATTGAAACCTTGACAACAGTTATTCAAAATTTTGAAACATTCTAAAAATTATCTGGTTTTAATACTCAAATTATCAGTTACTTTTTTAATGTAAGGTGTAGCCAAACCAAGTAAACAAAAAGGAGTTCTCTGATGAAGTCCTGAAATCAACTGATGTTAAGGGTTGAACCTTTTTATACAAGTTTGTCTACAGAACTATGAGGTTGAGATGCTGAATATAAATACCATCAATTAGGATACAGTGAAACTCTCCTTAGACAGTGATCAAATCTGGACATATATATCAAAGCAGAACATTAATATAATCAAAGTTGCGAAAAACAAAAGAAGGATGTTATCTTTTATCCTGAATTTTTATTATATATATATATTATTTCCATTTTTTAATCTAATTTTTCCGTATTAAAAAAAACAAAATTTCCAGTCAATAAATATTTATTCAATTTCATTCCTTAAAATGTTTTGTTGCACAACCTTTTTCCATTTTTCTTCAAACTTTGAATTCTCTCTTCCCAGAATTTTTGGTGGTTTCTTGGCAAAGAACAAACAATCAAATTTTCCCTCGTCGTTTTTTCAA
>CAHIKZ030001761.1:252500-267500 GCA_903632075.3 Acanthosepion pharaonis | reverse complement strand
CAATGAAGAAATGAATTGAATAAACATATATATTTTTTTTTTTTCTCAATAATTTTGTAGTTTTTAAACTTAATAGTGATTAAATTTGGATTTTAAAATTGCCAGTTTTTAATTTTAATATTAAATTTTATCATATAATTTTATAATTATTAGTTAGTATAAATTATTTTTAATATTACACGTATTTTAAAGATCTGAATAGCTATTATAACATGATTTCGTTGTCAAGCTTTTGAATCTTTCTATACTTGGTTTTTGATTGGTTATTCTAGCTTTTGTAACAATGTTTCCCCTAGTGTAGGATCGTTAATTAATCTGAAACTTTTAAAACCATTTAATTTATTTTCAACATCATCACTTGATAAGACACAGAGTGTGTTGAAACAAAATGGCTATTTTTGTAGTGATTTTATAACATACTTATGTTATAATTTTTTTATAAAAATAATTATATATATATATATATATATATATATATATATATATAATATAATTGTTGGTTATTGGAATTCATTCTGTTATATACCAATTATATATATTATATATATATATATATATATATATATATATATATATATATATATTAAATTTATATATTATAAATATTAATTTATAGAAATTAATTTAAAAATAATATATATATTAAAATAAAATTAAAATAAACTATTAATTTATATTTCTTGAACTTGCATTTTAATTGCTTATTCAAAAATAATTTCATAATATTTAATATGTCCAAATTTATTTAATCATTAAATATATAAAAATTAGGAATTAAATTTAAATTATATAAAATTAAATAAACAAATACAATCTAAACATATTTATATGGGAAATCTCACAAATATAAATTTTTATATATATATATATATATATATATCTATTTATATAAATATATAAATATAAATATATATTTGATATCTTGTTAAAGGACTCGTAACTTGAAAAAATTTGAACAAAATTAAATATAAACAAAAAATTGCAACTAATTACCCATATCTATAAAAGTTTTAATGTATTTTGGATAATCAATTGAAAAAATAAATTTTCCAATTTTATTTTAAATTTTGCAAAGGTTCATTTTAAATAACTCTGCTAATATTATTAAATTTAGAAAAAAAAAATAACCTATAATTAATATATATTAAAATATTTCATATAATATAATTTCCTATTCATGTATTTAAAAGAAATAGATAAATTTTTATATTAAATTATTTATATAAAACAAAAATTTCTTGATTATTTTTAAAATTTTTTTAAGTTAGATTCCATAAATGGAATGGTGAAAATTGGAATCTTCTAGTCTAAAAAATTGTAAATATAAAATATATAAATATATATATTCAAATGATTTATATATATATTAAGATTGTTAAATTTCAAATGGTTTAGACAATTTTCAAATTTTTTTTAAATAATCTAAAGAAATTTTAAATATCTTTTTTTATTCTAAATCTATATTTATATAAATTATATATATTGAAACCAAATGATTTTAAATTTAAAATTTACAAAATTTTAAATAACGTCTTTAAATCATTTAAATGATTTTTGAAAGAATGAATGATATCTTAAAGTTTGCAAATTTTTTTTTTTATATTATTTTATATATTATATAAAAATTTTTATACATTTATATTTGCAAAATATTGTGAACATCAAAAAAAAATAAAATCTTGTCCTTCCATAAAAATGGGTTGAAACGCAAAATGCAATGGATCTCTATAACTGATAAATATTATATTATAATAAACCGAACAATTATAATTTAAAAATTTATATTTATTAAATTGATATAAGATAATTTAATTTTTTCAGCTATTTTTAAACCAAAATGGATTTGTAAATTGCTTCAAAAATATTTATTTAAATTTGGGCAGAAAATGATTGTCCAACAAATTTTTAGCCATAAATTTTGTTTAAATTTTTATTGATTTATTTATCAAAATCAAAAGGTAAAAGAATAAAAAATGCCCTTTAAGGCTTTTAAATGTAGTCATTTTTTTTTTTTTAATGCAAATTAATTTTTTGTTTTAATTTATTCCTTGTTTTTAAAATAACTTTTCTTACAATCAATTCTCTGGCCTTCTTCAAAAAATTCTGTGAGATGTTCATTATAATTATTTGGATATTTTTATATTATAGTTACCCTTTATTTCCAATTTTTTAAAAAAGCATTTGATTTTTATTGAAAATTTAACAAAATTAATAAAAATTAATAAAAAAATCCTGTTTGAAAATATTATGTTTTATTTTAAATTAAAGCCAAATTTTGTAATTTAAATTTATTTTTATTTTAAAGGTGTTTCATTTTATTTTCTTTGCTTTTTTAATAAAATATTTTTATTTTTAAAAGTTTTTTTTTATTTTTTATTTCTCGGATCAAATTTTTACTTAAAATTTTATATATATTTTAAAAAAAAATCCTTTTTTCTTTAAAAATTATTAATGACATATTTTTAATTTAAAAAATATTTTATAAATACAAGTATTTAAGCAAATGGTAAATTTATGATAAACATATTAAATTTTTTGCTTTCACCGGATATGAATGTCCGAGAATTTTTCGTTTTTTCATTGATTTTGAATTGAATTTGAAGTGTTGGTTTTATGACATCATATAAAAAACATCTTTGGTTTAGTACAACTGCCATGATATTATTCATTTTTTTAACATTTATAAATAGTTTGGAATTTTTACCGCCATTAAAAAAATAAAAAAAAAATTAAATAAATTGTCAAAAAATCAAAACAAATGACGTTGGAATTATTAAATAAAATGTTAAGTTTAATAAATAGATCATATCGAATGTTTTATTTACAAAAGACGTTTTGTATAAATGTTAATGTCCACAAATTTATTATGAAAAAAAATTTTTTCAAAATTCTTTGTCGGTAATAAGGATTATTGTCAAAAATCAATTCTTTATTATTGTAAATGTTAAGGAAATAATTCAATGAAAAATTAAAATTTTTTAAAATTAAATTTCTCTAGATTCGACGTTTGGTTTTGATTTATTTTTATTCAACGTTTAAAAAATTAAATTGATATATATATTTAAATATTTAAAATTCAGTTTTCCAAAATTTTTTAATAATTTTAATTCAAATTTTTATTATATATATTCATAAAGATAGAAAAAAATATTTTATTTATATTTAAATATTTTTTAATTTTACTATGGATAATTTTTAGATTCAATGAAATTAGATTATTTTTTGAAATTAAAATTATTTTTAATTAAACTTTTAAATATTTAAATGGTAATTTTTTTTTGTTAATTTCTTAATTTTTATTCTGATATTTTCATATAACGTTTTTACTTGATTAATTGGTTTTTTTTATTCAATTGATTTTTATATTTCGGATTTCAACAAATAGATAATATATTGATTTTATAAAAAAATATCATTTCATATTATATAAATAAAAATTTATTTAAATTATAATATTTTTATGTGTCTAAAAGGATTTTTTTTAACATTATCTATAATATATTTATATAATATATATATATATTATGATATATATATAGATTTTTTTTTATATATATATATGTATGTGTTATGTGTGTGTGTGTAAATTAAGAAAAAATAATAAAATAAAATAATGGTTAAATTGAATTTCTATATAGATGGTTTACATTAAAAAAAAAACTTTTATGATTATGCGTAAATAAAAAAATAAATAATGATGGAGAGGTTAATGTCAAATAAAAAAAAACGAGGGATAACAAAGAGTAAAAAAAACATAAAATTTAATTCAGTAATTCCGCTTATGAAAAAACAAACTTTAAAACATTAATTTCAAAAATGTGTCAGTGTCAAGATAACTGCTAGAAACTTGTATAAAAAAATATATATGTCCATTATAAGTTTAATATTTAATATATATATATTTTCATAAATTTATATATAATTTATATATATATATTAACATTAAGATTTATATATATATATTTATTAAAATTTTATATAATTCAAATATTTATATATAAAATATAAATATATATATATATATATATATATGTTATTTTACATCTTTTGGAATTTGTTTAAATAAGATTATTTACCATGAATCTTCATTGAGAGTTTTGTATATTAAAAGAAAATTTAAATTATCAAATATTCAATTTTTTGAATAAATAATTTACAATTATTTAGATTTTTGGAAAATAATAAATATTTTTTAATTATTTAATTTTAGTTCATGCCATTTTCTGGATGCTTGTAAAAAAATATATTTTGTTACCAAAACAAGGAAACCGTAAATTAAAAATAATAGATTTCAATAATTTATCGATATTTTTTTTAACAACTTTCTCAATTGCATTTTTTCGGATTAATCTCTATTTATACATTCCTCTTTTTTAATAAATCGATTTAATATAATAACAAATGTCTGTAGGAAAAACAGATGTAATATAAAGAATTAAAAGATTTTATGTTAGAACTGAAATTTATAACAGATCATATTTTTATTTTAAATTTTGTCGTCTATAAATTTTTATATGTTTGGAAGATGTATTCTTGGCCTTTTTATTCATAGTGTTTTATAATGAATGATTTCATATAATTTTTATATATTTTTTTATATATTATACCTAAATAGAAAAAAAATAGAATATTATTTGAATAATTTCAATATCTGAAAATCACGAATTTTTAAGAATACTGACATATGTGAAATTTAATTTGAAAAGCTCAAACGAGAAAATGTACACAGAAGTTCGTTATGATATTTTCTTAAAGGCTTTTATATTGAACGTTTTATTTCATACATAAATTATCAAGGATGTTTTTGTGATTGTTAAAAGCAACTAAATACACAATGTTTTTTATATGAAGTTTGATATATATTTATATTTTTATATATATTTTTAACTATGTTTTTTTTATGAATGTCCAGTATATTTAATAAATAATTCTGACAAAATGTTAGAATTTAAAAGTGACATGTTCAGTGAATTTCTGCCATGTTTCCGGATGACAGAAATATCATTCCTTAAAACAGTAAAAAAGTATAGTAGAAAATATAAATCAAATAAGAATGATAATAAAACCAATTTCTCTACTGATTTTATATCTGAGAAGAATTCACCAATGAAACGAGACTCTTGACAAAAAAAAAAAAAAAAAAAAACTTTTTATAAAAATACGTCAATGAAATCTGAACTACAAACAGATTCCATACAAAGAATGCATATTCAATTCATACGAATCTATCCTAAAAATGTTGTTGGCATTAAATAACCCATTGAGGTTGATATGCGTAAAACAAAATAGACCAAACAATCTAAACCAAAAGAATACATATTCTATTCATAATGAATCTATCCTAAAAATGTTGTCGGCATTAAATAACCCATTGAGGTTGATATGCCGTAAAACAAAATAAAACCAAACCAATCTAAAACCAAAGAATACATATTCTATTCATACGAATCTATCCTAAAATGTTGTCGGCATTAAATAAACCCATTGAGGTTGATATGCCGTAAAACAAAAATAAATATCTAAAACCAACTGATCGAAACGTTTTGACTTCAAAATAAGAAAGGACAAAAAATATGGCGGATAACGGAGAAGTTTGTTTATTTACCAACACATCGACATCTCATGGGTCATTTACTGTCGAAATTTAATTTTCTTGGGAACATTAGTAATTTTCGTTGCAAAAATTTCTGATAAATTATTTTTGCTTTCTCGAAAGCCGCTATATCTAACTTCCTCATTTTGACCTTTGAGGTCAGATGGAGGAAAACAAAATTTGTTTTTGAGTGGCTAAAACTAGTGTGGGAATGCTGAATGTAGAAAAGGGTATTATCACGTGTGAATGTAATGGATTTGACAGGAATTCGAAGTCGGCTCAAATCTGTTAGTTTTTTGTTTTTTTTTACTATGGTTTGGTTTGGTTTGGTTTATTTTACGGCATATCAACCTCAATGGGTTATTTAATGCCAACAACATTTTTATTGCTGGTAATGTTTGTTTTTTTCAAAAATGTATTGCTGGTAAAAATGTTTCTCCAAAAGTATTGCTTGTATTGCAACCTATTTTTATACTTTCATAGTCTTTTGACACCTTTTTTTTTCGTGGTCGTGGTGGTGGAAGGGGTTAACTAATTTCCTAGAGGTCGGACCCTCACAGGTGCTACCACTCCGTCTCAGAGTGGACCTGGGAACATCAGCAATTAAGAGGTGGTTCCACGCTCCTGAAAACTTTCTGATCAAAGGACTTGCTGTGGGATGTAGTTTATCGTCATCAGGACGGTTTTTTTTTTATTACTATTGCTGGTATTTTCACTTGACCTCAGTTTAGTGGTTAACTATTTACCCATAGCTGGGACCCTAAACTGGTTGATTTTGTTTTGTTTAGTGGCATATTAACTACTGCTGTTTAATGCAGAAATCTAAATATTTTGAAAACGATTTTATGCCTTCTACTAATTATATTTTGAACGCAGCTCTTATTAACTCCAAATAATTCTAATTTTGTGGAGGGGATGTTTTCTTAATTCTTTCAAAAATAAATCGAACCAACTGATCGAAACGTTCTGACTTCAAGATGAGAAAGGACAAAAATATGGTGGATAACACGGAGAAGTTTGTTTATTTAGCGACACATCAACATCTCATGGGTCATTTACTGTCGAAATTTAATTTTCTTGGGAACATTAGTAATTTTCTTTACAAAAATTTATTTCTGATAAATTATTTTTGTTTTCTCCAAAGCCGCTATACTAAATTGTTTACAACTTATCTACACATCGAGGTATTGTTAAATAATATTCTATCAGACTATAATTTTTAAAAGAATTAAATTTCTCCTCTGACTTCCTCATTTTGACCTTTGAGGTCAGATAGAGGAAAACAAAGGAAGTCGTTTTTGAGTGGCTAAAATTAGTGTGGGAATGTTGAATGTAGAAAAGGGTATTATCAGGTGTGACTGTAATGGATTTGACTGGAATTCGAAGTCGGCTCAAATCTGGTACTATTTTTTTTTCTTTTTCTTTTTTTTTTTTTTTTACTATGGTTTGGTTTATTTTACGGCATATCAACCTCAATGGGTTACTGTAATTTATTTATTTTTTCTTCGTTAACTAAGTCGGGTTTTGTTATTAATTATTGTGATTTTCCAAGCATAGCATGGATGTGGCACAAGGCCGAAAGTATGGAGCCCCTAGTGAGGATCGAACTCACTATTCACTCGTAATTGATCTATCGAGACAAGCTTGGTAACCATTACACCACGTCGAGGTGCCCAAGTGATTTTCTAAGCACAGCTTAGATGTGGTACAAGGCCGAAAGTATGGGGCACCCAGTGAGGATCGAACTCACTACTCAGTCGTAAGTGTTCTAGCAAGACAAGCTCTCTAACCATTACACCACGTCGAGGTGCCCTCTGTTATTAATTGTTTGATATAACTTTTGGATGTTCAAACAGAAAGCCATACAAGAATGATTGTGACGGTACAAGTGTATTTTCTTTTATTGAAAAACGCCATCTCCCGTTCCGTAAATTACCACAGAAAGTCAATAGAGTACACAGCCATTGTCTTAAGCTAATATAAAGAATTGTTTGTCTCTGGCTTCCAGCTTGAAAGCTCAAGAAATAAATAACCATTTGTGTTCTATGTTGGCTTTTAAGAAGAGAACCCTCACACAAACGTCTGGATTGTCTCTTGGGATATGTCAGAAAGTTTGATATTAGCTGATCTTTTGTGAGTACCCATCCTTTCAAAATCGGTAGATAATATATTTTCTTTTAGGTAAAATGTCATCCAGTACTATTTTGCTCTCGCTCTCTCATATATATATATATATATATATAATCGAGAACTGTTTTTATAGCGTTTTTATTATTTGTTTCATTAAACGATATATTTGGTATGGGTTGTTTTGCTTTACGTCATATCAACCTCAATGGGTTGTTTAATAGTAATATGTTTTTCTTCAAAAATCTATTTCTGGGAATATTTTTCCTTGAAGAAATCTATAGCTGGTCATATTTTTTTAAAGAATGTATAACTGTTTGTATGCTGGTATATATATATATTTTTAAAGTATTGCTGATAATAATTTTACCTTCAAAAAATATTGCTGGTAATAATTTTTTTTTTATTACAAAGTATTTCTGGTATTAGAACCTATTTTGACACAAGTTTGGGTGTTAACTCTTTGCCCATAGCTGGGACCCTAACGGGTGCTACCACCCCGGGTCAGGGTGAACCTGGGAACACCAGCAATTAAGAGGTGGTTCCACACTCCTCAAAGCCTCCTGATCAGAGGCCTTGCTGCTGGACGTAGTTTATCGTCTTACCCCGGATGCGGATGTAGTTTATCGTCATACCCAAGACGATTAAAAGATATATATATATATATATATATATATATATGTGTGTGTGTGTGTGTGTGTGTGTGTGTGTGTGTGTGTGTTTCATTAAAAATGACAATGTACTACGATTAAAATTTTTACTTAATTTTTGTGTTCGAACAAGTGTTTTTTTTTGACACACAGTGTGTAAACTCTTCAAACGTTCTATAATTTCAAGCGCTTTCGGCTATACGTTTGGCCATTATCAAGGCTGTATCTGTCTATATTTCTGAGAAAAGGTATTATATACATTATTTACATTATTCGGACTATTGTCCTCATCTTTGTCGCCATATTTATTACAACGTTTCGGCCGTTGTATGCTCCGGCCTTCTTCAGGTGGTTGGAATGTCGAACTGAAGGACACATGGCACAGCGGATAAAGGCGTTAGTTAGATCCAATGACAGGACCCAAAGAGTGTGAGTTCAATACCCGGTCAAGGCAGTGGAGAACTTTCAGAGGGAAATTACAGGATATAACCGATAACTGACATGGCACGTGGAACTAGAACAGCCTACCCAGTGAGCGAAATAAAGCGTTCAGTTCGACATTCCAACTACCTGAAGAAGGCCGGAGCGTACAACGGCCGAAACGTTGTAATAAATATGGCGACAAAGATGAGGACAATAGTCTGAATAATGTAAATATTGTGCATAATACCTCATTTCAGAAATATAGACAGATACTAAAGGGCTGAAACGTTGTAATAAACATGGCGACAAAGATGAGGACGATAGTCCGAATAATGTAAATATTGTACATAATACCTCATCTGAGAAATATAGACAGATACTAAAGGGCCGAAACTTTGTAATAAATATGACGACAAACATGAGGACAACAGTCCGAATAATGTAAATAATTATCAAGGCTAGTTTTATTTTTTCATTTTAATTGGGCCTGGGCGTTGTATGTAAATTTTTAGTGTTATAGACATGTTTTATTTTCTGAACACTGTTAGCACATTGTGGCCCTGTTCGTAGTTAATATTTTTAGTAATAATTGTTCGTAGTTATTAAGGACGGTAAAATATTCGATTTTGTTAGTTAACTGTTCATATTTACGTACAAGAGAACTCCTGTTCGTATCCAGCAACATGAACCATACTTCTGGCATTTTTGACAGTTTTGTTACGGAAATTTCTCGAAGCTTATTTTTTATTTAACAACCAATTCAAGAAAATGTTTGAAATTGAAATGAGGGTTACTAAGACATCAACGTTATCCTTCTGAAGTGTTGGCCGGAGAAATTTAAAAAGAGTATGTCCAGGTACCTTTTTTAAGTCAATATATATGTTACAAAATAAAATTCTAGCATTTGTTTTGATAAAGTCCATCAGAGTGCATAATAACGTTTTGTAAAGAATTTTTCTTTTTAACTTATTCACTAAAAACAAAACAAAAAAAAAAAACCTTGTTTAAAGGGAGAAAACTTCGTTTTTGATTCGAGTTTTCTCCCTTGTTTCATCCATTAACAAATACGGCCTGTCAGCTGGGTGTTCAAAGTACACCGACTAAACATCTGTAGAGAGGAATCTAAAAGTTTGAGGGATACGGATGTAATGTTCTGGGCAAGAGGCTATCGATGCTTGCTAGGCATCGATTAATGCGTTGATAGGATGTTAGGATGGTTGTTGATTGTTTTTTCAGGTCATGGTGGCCTCCTATTCCCCTTTTGCAGCCAAGCTGCTGATTAAGATTCCGGATATCCGGAGGGGACCTAACTCTTGTGTCTGTAGGGGTTATCTCCCTTCTGTTGCTGGGATATTACAACGGGAGTTAAGGTTAGATACTTCTGATTCCCAACATACCATTGTAGCTCTTACCTGGACTAAACTGGTGATCGGAGTGGCCCGATTTGTTCCATTGGCTGGTCATTTCAAGCCCTTATTTGATTTCTCCCGAATCAGAAAAAGGTGGCTGCAGAGCAGGGATGGTCGACCCTTGGCAACCGAAACTTATTAATTAGATTCCCCTTTTGACATTTATTCTCTCCTCCTTCACGTATATCATTATCTTATGTATTTTTAATTATCCGCCCTTTACAGATTGTCACGATCATCAACTAAGAAATTGTGTCATTCAAATGAAGAAGATTTTAGAGAATTTAAAGAATACTTGACTGAAAACGCTTACGAACGAGAGACGCTACGAGTTCCAATACTTAGAAAGAAGTTTTTGTTTTTTTCAATCTAGCCAAAATCATCTAGATTCTTTCGCTTTTTCTTTTATCTTTGCTATTAAATATATAAAAAAATATTTTAAAAATGCTATAGTCGTCTAGTTTGTTTTGTTTAATACACGTTTTTTGAGAGAAGTGTACTTTTCTGAAGGCCAGACGGTTTGTGTAAAAATTGTTAAATTTTTTTTGGCACTCTTGGCTCAAGCGGTTGACCGTCAGAATTATTTGTTGAATTGTCGCGGATTCGTTTTTCGAATTCTTGGAGGTTTGGTTTGTTTTGCTTTACGGCATATCAACCTCAATGGGTTATTTAATGCCAACAAAATTTTCATTGTTGGTAATATTTTTTCCGAAAATCTATTTCTGGTAATATTTTTTTTTTCCTTCAAAAAGATCTTTCTTGTAATATTTAGTTGGTGCAAAAATAATGACGTAATAATGTCGTTTTTTGACGTTAAAAAATACGTCAAAAACGACATTATTAAAACATTATTAATTTTCCTTTTCCTCGTAATATTTACTTTTCAAAGATTTATTGCTGGTAATATATATATATATATATATATATATAAAATTTATTGCTGGTAATATTTTTTTTCTTCAGAAATGTATTGCTGGTATTAAAACCTATTTTTACACTTTCATAGTGTTTTGACCCTGGTTTGTGGGTTAACTATTTACCCATAGCTGGAACCCTAACAAGTGCTACCACCCCAGGTCAGGGTGGACCTGGGAACGCCAGCAATTAAGAGGTGCTTCCACGCTCCTCAGAACCTCCTGATCAGAGGCCTTGCTGTTGGACGTAGATTATCGTCTTACACAGGACGCCTTGGAGAAAGGGATTCGTATATATTTGCCAATGAGAGACGATCTCTTGAAGTCCTTTTGAAAACTCGAGGTGAGCCGATATGACGGTCTTTTCTTTCAATAAAGGACTGCTGTGAGTGGATAAACGAAGAGAAAAAAAAATGAACCGATGACAAAGAAAGCAAGTAACGGTCGAGGAAGAAAGCACTAGCGCCCATGCTTCATGAGGCCTAGTCCAGCCGAAAAGTGAGGGGGTGGGGTCAAATCAACACTAGTGGGAAAAAAAACCGATTCAAGGCAGATGCTACCCGGAACTGAATTTCCTTTCCGTGCCTTTTGAGAAGAATTTAAGCCGAAAGAAATCTAGATAACTTTACGGCATAATACTGCAAAAAGCCATCGAGAAAAAAAAAACAAAAAAACAAAAACAAATAAACTCGAAATTCCTTCGAGCGGAGACGTTTCGTTTGAATATTTGAGGACATAACAGAAATTGCACAAGGCAGAAAATACAAAACGTAGCCACGTCCATTCTCAAAGTTGTTCTTTGAAATATCTGGGTAGTAATCCTCTTTTTGTAACCTCAGAAAATTATTGTCTTGCCATCAAGGGAGCACAAGTTGACCTTTTTGTGCAACCTTTGTATTTGTATCTTTTTTTTTTTTTTTGTAATGCAAAATTTGTTTTTTCCTTTTTTAAATTTTAAGCAGTGATCATCTCGTTTAAAAGTTGTGCGCCTATTATTGTGACTTACTGTTTCTACCAACTAAGACTTGTGTCTGGCACAAGAACTTGGAAGGAAATTTAAAGTTTTTAAGAAAAAAAATGTGATAATAAAAAAAAAAATCTACCAAGAATGGTTTTATTTTGTTTGGTTTGTTTTGGTTCAATTATTTTTAATGTTTTTATAAATTTATATGGTTTGGTTTAGGCATTTATTTTGTTTTACATCAATGGGTTATTTAATGCCGACAACATTTTTTAGGATAGATTCGTATGAATAGAATATGTATTCTTTTGGTTTAGATTGGTTTGGTTTATTTTGTTTTTACCATATCAACCTCAATGGGTTATTTAATGCCGACAACAATTTTAGGATAGATTCGAATGAATAGAATATGTATTCTTTGGTTTAGATTGGTTTGGTTTATTTTGTTTTACGGTATATCAGCCTCAATGGGTTATTTAATGCCGACAAAATTTTTAGGATAGATTCGTATGAATAGAATATGTATTCTTTGGTTTAGATTGGTTTGGTTTATTTTGTTTTACGGCAATGGGTTATTTAATGCCGACAACATTTTTAGGATAGATTTATTTTTATTGCAGGTAATATTTTTTTTCAAAAATGTATTTCGTAGTGTTTTGACCCCACTTTGTGGGTTAACTATTTGCCCATAGCGGGGACTCTAACAAGTGCTACCACTACGGGTAAGGGGGAACTGGAAATACCAGCAATTAAGAGGTGGTTCCACTCTCCTCAAATTCTCCTGGTGCAGTCGGCGGTTTCTGAGGCCCCAGCCACAGGCCGAGACGCAGTTGGGTATAGGTGGTGGGATCATATTGAAAGTACAATTTTTTTTTTTTTTTACTGCCAATTATAACAGACGACGCACCTTAGGCTACCGGCACTAAAATCCTTGGAATTTAACTCCATCTCCCGACTGGATAGCATCCTGTACACTAAAGGCTGAACTGGCCTCATTGCTTAGCAAGAATTGCCTAGCTCAGTATTTGCGAATGCAACTGAACATGGCTGTAGATTTTATCATAGAATTTCGCTATGCCGTTGATTGGCATGTTGTTCGTGTCGCGTCGCCGGTCAGACGAGCATTTACCACAAACGATGGCATGTCAGGAATTTCGAGACTACTTCCAGAAGTGTTTTTTCCTACAAGGAAACCCGGCTCCGTTTCTAGGCATTAAGGTACCCTACTAACAGGAGATCAGGGATTTGTTGAGGGTCGGCAGGGATAAGATACCGGGAATTGAGAGGTTTGGTTTGCTTTGTTTTACGGCATATCAACCTCAATGGGTTATTTAATGCCGAGAAATTTTTTTTTCTGGTAATATTTTTTTTTGTCAAAAATCTATTTCTGTTAGTATTTTTTCCTCAAAAGTGTATAGCTGGTAATATAATTAAAAAAAAACGTATTGCCGGTAATATTTTTTCAAAAACGTATTGCTGGCAACATTTTATTTTCTTCAAAAATTTATTTCTGGTAATAATTTTTTTTACAAAGTATTTCTGGTATTAAAACCTATTTTTACACTTTTAAAATGCTTTTTACCTCAGTTTCGGGGTTAACTATTTGCCCATAGCTGGGACCCTAACAGGTGCTATCACCCCAGGGTCAGGGTGGACCTGGGAACACCAGCAATTAAGAGGCCTTGCGGTTGGACGTAGTCTATTGTCTTACGCTGGACGCGGAATTGAGAGTATGAAGTTTATTCGACCCTGTCGCCCATTATTGACGCTTATATTCAACTAAACAGGCATGTTTTGAACCTGCTACGCAGCGACAAAACATGGTGGGGGTGGGATTGGGCATTTCCGGTTCCGATCGTCCGATATTCCCCGAGTAGGACAGAAAAAAAAAAAACCCAAAAAAAAAACAAAAGAAACCTTCATTTGGTTCACATGATGATTGATAATATTGTCGGTGAATCTGATAAATTTACTTCAGTTTAATGTCTCCTGTAGGGTTGAGGATAATTTTTGGGGGGTGGGGGAATGCCGTCTTGCCTGCGGTCAGACTCTAACTATTTTCACACATGAATTCGTGTCTTATGCTTGGTTTCATTTGTTTAACGGCATATCAACCACAATGGGTTATTTAATGCCGACATTTTCATTGGTGGCAATAATTTTTTCAAAAATGTATTGCTGCTAATAAATCTTTACAAAAAAATTATTGCTGGTTGGGTTTGTTTTGTTTTACGGCATATCAACCACAATAGTTTATTTAATGCAGATAATTTTATCGCTGGTAATATTTTTTTCCTTCAAAAATGTATAGCTGGAAATTTTTTTTACAAAGTATTGCTGGCATTAAACCTATTTTTACACTTTCATAACATTTTGACCTCAGTTTGGGGGTTAGCTATTTGCCCATACTTGGGACCCTAATAGATGCTAAACACCTCGGATCAAATCGGACCTGAGAAGACCAGCAATTAAGAGGTGGTTCCACGCTCCTCAAGACCTCCTGATCAGAGGCCTTGCTGTTGGACGTAAGTTTGTTTTACCCAGAACGCGGATGTAGTTTATCGTCATACCCAGGACGGCTTCCGTTTGGGATAGGTTAGTTGATTGTTTAGCTGCATATATACACCTCTATGGGTTATTCAACATCTAAACATTTTGAAAACAGTTTCATTAAATACATTTTGATTTGTTTATTTTAGGCATATCAACCTCAATAGGTTATTTAATACTGACAATTTTTTTTTTAGGTTAGGTTCGCATGAACAGAATAATATGCTAATATTTTTTTCAAAAAAAGTAGTGTTTTTATTATAAGAAACTATTTTCATAGTGTTTTGACTTCAGTTTTGGGGGCGTTATCTATTAGGTTGGTGCAAAAATAATGACGTAATAATGTCGTTTTTTGACATTTTTTAACGTCAAA
>CAHIKZ030001761.1:242500-247500 GCA_903632075.3 Acanthosepion pharaonis | reverse complement strand
TGCGGTTAATTTGCAGTGTAACACCTGTACTTAGTTCGCATTAAAATTTCCAGAATACTTACATCTATGCGTAATTGTACATGCTCCATTCGAACCTGGCTTGATAAATATGATAAAATCTACCATTTTGGTGCTGTCGACAGTGAAATTTCGGATTCATTCGCGTCAGCCATTACTGACGTTGGGGAACTAATCTCTGTCTAAATTTGTTTCAATTACTGCGCTCGAGAACTATTTACGTAGACGCCTAGTTTGTGCAATGATATCTACACTGATAGCTATTCTGCAGCGAATGTATGCAAACAACGCCAGTAATGGCAGCCCGCGACGGGAATGAATCCGAACTTTCACTATTGATAACTCCAAAATGGTAGATTTTATCAAATTTATCAAGCTAGATTCGAATGGGGCATATGTACAATTACACAAATGTAAGCGTTCTTGAAATTCTTAATGTTAACTGAGCGCGGATGTTACACTGCAAATTAACCTATATTGCTGGTAATTAAGAAGTAGTTAACTATTTGCCCAGAGCTGGGACCTTAACAGGTGCTACCACCTCGGGTCCAATTAAGAGGTAGTTCCACGCTCCTCAAAACCCCCAGATCAGAGGCCTTGCTG
The DNA here is from genome assembly GCA_903632075.3 of Acanthosepion pharaonis. Taxonomy (NCBI): domain Eukaryota; kingdom Metazoa; phylum Mollusca; class Cephalopoda; order Sepiida; family Sepiidae; genus Acanthosepion; species Acanthosepion pharaonis. Next base: position 246,879 of record CAHIKZ030001761.1, on the reverse strand, counting down.
TTGGATGTAGTTTATTGTCATACCCAGGATGGAGAGCGTTTGCTGCCTGCCATTAGCATGGTTGATGTTTACCTCCAAGATAAAAACACACTAGGCCTTTTTGGCCTCACGTTTTCCATTGACATGAAATGGAGTGACTATACTGAATCAATTGCTTTGTCTACTGCAAGGATGGTTCGATTTTTTTTTGTAGCATATCAACATCAATTGGTTGTTTAATGCTGATAATTTTTTTTGCCGGCATTAAAATCTATTTTTACACTTTCATAGAGTATTGAGTTCAGTTTGGGGCTGGTAATTATTTTCGTTTAAAAAGAAAATGTGTTGCTGGTAATATTTTTTCCTTCAAAAATCTATTTCTGGTAATATTTTTTCCTTAAAATGTATCGCTGGTAATATTTTTTTTTACAAAGTCTTTCTTAGTGTTTTGACCCCAGTTGTGGGGTTAACTATTTGCCCATAGCTGGGACCCTAACAAGTGCTACCACCTAAAGTCAGATTGGACCTGGGTACACCAGCAATGAAGAGGTAGTTCCACGCTCCGCAAAACCTCCTGATCGGAGGACTTGGTGCTGAATGTAGTTTATCGTCATGCCCAGGACGCCTGACGGGGATTCCTATAGTCGGTACCAGGGGTGGTGGGACTTCAGAACACTCTGACGGCATATCTACTGTAGATGTGCCACTGGTGTGTTCTGAAGCCCCAGTCGACAGGTATTGCAAGGAAAGTTGGATCAGGATCGTGTCAGAATAATTCTCTTGCAATATTTGATCTGCTCCTGCTGTTCATTTCGAGATTGACAAAATCCAAGGAAGAGTCTGTAAATGTTACCGGTATCTCAACAGTAGTCGTGACGTAGTTTCCCCCTGTCTTTTCTACAAGTGTTTTCATGGCAACTGCTCTGACCAGTATTCGCTCCCCACCTGGGGGGTCGACTATAGGAATTTAAGCTAGATTGGTATCTTGATCCCACCGGTTTACTGCTGGAAAAACTAAATGCAACCGCCATTTCTACTCCAGTGTACAAACTTCGAAACATTTAAATGCAACATCAATCGCCATCTCTTCTTGAATCCAGTTAATCATTTGTCCTTTCTTCAGTCCTCCAATCTGTATTGTTTCACTTTCATTCCCTGTACCCCGCCACCCACTTTGCGTACTACACGAGGCGTTACTGGCTTGGTGTGAAAAAGATTAAAAAAAAAACAAACAAAAAACTCCAAGGATAATTCCATTTAAGAAATTGTATTATGTCTGCAGTAAAGCTGAAAAGTGTAATTTTTTTTTTTTTTTTTTGAGAGCGAAATTTTCAAGCGAATTGCTCAGTTTGGTTAAAGAGACTTAAAACAAACCATTTCCAATTTAGCCGAATTCGTGCGTGGAAAATACCATCCGAGGCGTAACAAATAAGGGTTGGTTTGGTTTGTTTTACGACATATGAAACTTAATGGGTTATTTAATGCCAACAACATTTTTAGGATAGATTCATATGAATAGAATATGTATTGTTTGGTTTAATATTTACCAATCAACCTCTTTATTTTTGGTTTAGATTTGGTAGATTCATATGAATAGAATATGTATTGTTTGGTTTAGATTGGTTTGGTTTATTTCGTTTTACGGCATATCAACCTCAATGGGTTATTTAATGCCGACAACGTTTTTAGGATAGATTCATATGAATAGAATATGTATTCTTTGGTTTAGATTGATTTGGTTTATTTTGTTTTACGGAATATCAACCTCAATGGGTTATTTAATGCCGACAACTCTTTTTTTTCCTGGTAATATTTTGTTTTCTCAAAAATCTATTTCTGGTAATATTTTTTTCCTCAAAAATGTATAGCTAGTAATATTTTAAAAAATAATATATTGCTGGTTATAGTTTTTTCTTGAAAAATTTATTTCTGGTAATAATTTTTTTACAAAGTATTTCTGGTATTAAAATCTATTTTTACACTTTCATAAGGCTTTTTACTTCAGTTTGGGGGTTAACTATTTGCCCATAGCTGGGACCCTAACAGGTGCTACCACCTAAAGTCAGATTGGACCTGGGAACACCAGCAATTAAGAGGTGGTTCCACGCTACTCAAAGTCTCCTGCTCAGAGGCCTTGCTGTTGGACGTAGTTTATCATCTTACCCAGGACGCGGATGTTGTTTATAGTCATATCCAGGACGGTGTAAGAGCGGGTCTGGTTTATGGAAGGTTGGAGAAACCATTGTGAGGCTCGTAAGCGTCGAAATCAGGTCATTTGCTGCTTTAAAGAAATAAATGCGATTACAGGGACTAACGGCGAAATGTTATAGTGGCTTCGCTCAATTAACCCAAGGAGAGTTTTCTTTTTGAACGCGAAAGTTGGGAGTTTATAGAATGCAGTTAAGCATGAGTCATAGCTAACGAGTGTCGATTCAAAGTGGGGTAAGACTGATTTGGGCTGGTGGTGTTCTCGGACAGTTCTTTGTGACCCTTCGCTATTTTATCGACATTTTACTTTTATGTCTACATTTATATACAGTGTAACCCGGATATAAGAGAGTTGTCGGGACCGGAGAAGAAGTCTCTTATATCCGGGTTTGGTCTATTTTATATACATTAACACAGGCTCAAATTTGGGACCAGAGAAAATCTCTCTTATATCCGGGTTTCTCTTATATCAAGGTCTCTTATATCCGGGTTACACTGTACGTTACAAATTAAACTAAGCAGAACTAACCCGGATATAAGAGAGTTGTCGGGACCGGAGAAGTCTCTTATATCCGGGTTTCTCTTATATCCGGGTTTGGTCTATTTTTATATACAGGCTCTAATTTGGGACCAGAGAAAATCTCTCTTATATTTGGGTCTCTTATATCGGGTCTCTTATATCCAGGTTACTTTGTATTAAAGATGAACATTTTTTCAATTGTAACCTTGTTATTAAAATAAAAACATATAAGAAATTTTCTCAGCAAATTAACCCGGAAAATAGATCAAACCCGATATTCTAAACATATAATATTGAAGAGACAACCCGGTTACTTATATCATTCTTTTTTTTATTTTTTTTTTCGTCCAAATTCGTGAATTTGTTTTGTTCTTTCTAAAATCTCGTGAGCCCAAGGGATTAAAATTCACTTTTTTTTATCCACAATATTTACTGTATTAAAAATATTCAACTTAATAAGAAAAGTCTGAAGCTGATGTTAAAAATTGTCGTTGGACTTTATTTAAAATGGAATGATCTATTATGACAGGTCTTTAATTTGTATTAGACTATTTAATTTTTCTAGTTGAATTGCTCGCCTATATTGCATATGATCAATTATTGTACATTTGGCTACAATAAAATTTTTTTTTTATATGTTTGGTTTGGTTTGTTTTATTTGTTTTGTTTCTAATGCTGACAATTTTTTAATAGATTCATATGAATGGAATATGTATTTAATTTAGATTGGTTTTAAAATATCAACCTTTTTTATTTAATGCCAAAATATTTTAGGATATTCGTATGAATAAATATGTATTCTTGGTTTAGATTGGTTTGGTTTATTGTTTGTTTTCCGGCATATCAACCTCAATGAATATCCTATTTAATGCCGACATTATTTTTAGGATAAATGTATGAATAGAATATTGTCTTTGGTTTAGATTGGTTTGGTTTATTTTGTTTTTACGGCATTCAACCTCAATGGGTTAATGCCGACAATATTTTTATGATTCGTATGAATAGAATGTATTCTTGGGTTTAATTCGTTTGGTTTATTTTGTTTTACGGCATATTTTTTTAATGCCGACAACATTTTAGGATAGTTCGAATTAGAATATGTATTCTTTGGTTTAGATTGGTTTGATTTATTTTTTTTACGAACATAATTAATGGGTTATTTAATGCCCAAACATTTTAGTAGATTCGTATGAATAGAATATGTATTCTTTGGTTTAGATTGGTTTGATTTATTTTTGTTTTTGGCATATCAACCTCAATGGGTTATTTAATGCCGAACAACATTTTTAGGATAGATTCGTATGAATAGAATATGTATTCTTTGGTTTAGATTGGTTTGGTTTATTTTGTTTTTACATATCAATGGAATATGTTATTTAATGCCGACAATATTTTTAGGATAGATTTGTTTGAATAGAGTATGTATTCTTTGGTTTAGATTGGTTTGGTTTAATGTTACGTCATATCAACCTCAATGGGTTATTTAATGCCGACAACATTTTTAGGATAGATTCGTATGAATAGAATATGTATTCTTTGGTTTAGATTGGTTTGGTTTATTTTGTTTTACGGCATATCAACCTCAATGGGTTTTATTTAATTCATTATGAATACATATGTTTCTTTTTTTTTGGTTTGGTAATATTTTGTTTTGTCAAAAATCTATTTCTGG
>CAHIKZ030001761.1:235000-240000 GCA_903632075.3 Acanthosepion pharaonis | reverse complement strand
CTCTCTATCTATCTATCTATCTCTCGATCTCTCTCTATCTCTCTCTACACACACACACACACACACGAACATTACAAATTTTTAATTCATAGGGTGTTTTGTAGGACCCTTGTGAATATGTGGTATTGTGGTACGTGCAGAATTGTGAGGTGATGGATGAGTTCTTGTGGTGAATGTGTAATTGTAACGAATGTATGGGTCTTGATTGCGGTTAACTCGGAATAAGATTGTAAAAGACCAGCCATTCCCCATGGGCCTTGTGCCACAATTTTGTATTTTTTACAAAATAAATATATACAGTAAAACCCGGATGTGAGGAAGAATCTGTCGTCGGCACGATGATATTTAGATACACACACATCTGTATAGCAGTTAAGTGAATTGGCCGGGACTTTAATAGGGTTGGGCACTGAGCCGTGGTGTATTTTTTTACCAAGCTTGTCTCGCTAAATCATTTATGATTTGTGAGTGTGATCCTCACTAAATATTTTGTTCTTTTTCGGCCAAGGTAGTCTTAGCAAATCGAATAGTTACATGAGGTCTACACGCCGGTTAAGTTGAAATTACTATCAACTTAGCCACAAGGAGGCCATCCCTTCAAACAGCACCTCTCTATTGGGAAGGGTTAATGTCGTTATTCTGCTCCTGAAGCGTTCCCCCACCAACCAAAGGAGGGGCCGAGTGGGTGTGAACGACATTCTGAAAATCTCACATTAAAGCTCTGACCTTGTTTCTCGTCCTGGGTATGACGATAAACTACGTCCAGCAGCAAGGCCTCTGATCAGGAGGCTTTGGGGAGCGTGGAACCACCTCTGAATTGCTGATGTTCCCAGGTCCACCATGACCCAGGGTGGTAGCACCTGTTAGGGTTCCAGCTATGGGAAAATAGTTAACTCTTTTATTTGTGTAAAAATATGTTTTAATACCTGAAATACTTTGTAATAAAAAAATGTTTCAAATATATATGTATACATACACACCTTTTTGTAACCAAACTATCGCTATGAATTTATTTCAAAATTTTGTTGGCATTAAATGACCCTCTGAGGTTTTGATATGCCATAAAACAAACCAACCAAGCAACCAACCTAACTCGTCCTGGCTATGACGACAAACTACATCCGCGTCCTGGGTAAGACGATAAACTACATCCGCGTCCTCTTTAAGGAGGTTTTTCCCAGCAATCTAAGGCCTCTTAATTGCTAGTGTTTGAGGACGTTCACCTGACCCGGGGTGGTAGCACTTGTTAGGGTCCCAATATATTTTTTATAGTTAACACTTGTGTAAAAACAGGTTTTAATACCAGAAATACTTTGTAATAAAAAAAAAAAATTGTTCAAATATATATGTATACATACACTTTTTTTTTTTTACCAAACTATCGCTATGAATCTATTTCAAAATTTTGTTGGCATTAAATGACCCACTGAGGTTTTGATATGCCATAAAACAAAACCACCAACCAACCGACCTTATTTCACATCCTGTCGCGACGTTAGCGCGCGAATATATACCTACTTTAAGTCGGTTAAGTAAGATGGCCTTATGCCGCGTAAATACAACATGGCGTACAGAATTAGACTAGATATTCCTAGACATATTCAGCGGAACGATAATAATCTTCACCCAGAGGACACCCGGTTCGACAAGGACTCGAGGATGACCGAAGGGGACATTGGCCGAAACGCGACGAAAACGAGGACATTAGTCTGCATGTAAATGATAACCCCACGTCTTAGAAATTCAACCAGAAATGAAGGAGTTATTTATTGTATATAATAATACAATTATGGCACAAGGCCGAAAAAGGAGGAGGTTAAAATAAGAATATCTTATACCTAGCTATTCAAATTTACCCATTTTGGATTACAATTTTCACATTCACCATATAAAACTCGTTCGTCACCAATCAATTCTCTATACCCATAATACCGCATCCTTTGAAGGGGGACTAAAAAAAACCCCCCCTGAGAAGGATGCGTCTGAACTTTGAAAATAGCGGTATCCACTTCACAGTGGAATCGTTTTTGTAGGTTTCATTCCACGTCAGAACTAAAATCATCTTGGTTCATTTGTTCTGGTAGCGACTCCGTGTCTGATTTCTCTAGTGGGGGTCCTCTCGCAGGGTCAAAACACTTCAACGCCCATTAAATTGCCTTTTTAGACCTGATAGTGCCAATTCCATTTTTTGATACCAATAAGATTTTTGATGTATAAACAAGATTTTATTGAAATAAATTATCGAAGATTTTGAAATATCTACATCCCTGACATGGTGCCAATTCCATTTTTTACATAACTGATAAACAAGAGTCTAACATATTATCGAAGATTTGAATATTACATCTCGGAGATGGTCACCACCACGAACTCACATTTCAAACGCGGACATTACGAGGGTCCACCGTCAGCCAAAGAGGTATCAAATACCAGTAAGAAATACCAAAATTTTAGATAACATGTTGAACGCTTTTATATCATTTATGGTACTTCATATCATTTTTATAATCCAAGATACCTGCTGTGACCTATCGTTATGCAACAACCTATATATGTAATAGCCATATTCACTCAGCAATGTTCTATCGCTAAATCATTTTTATCCCTTTACCCTTACAGTCTAAAAAATATTTTCTGGCTTTAAATAACCTGCAATGATGGCTTGATAAGCCGTAGAAAGCGAATCAGTCAATTGATATGCCGTTAAACAAAACAACCAAACCAATCTACACTTACTTTCTGTTAATGAATTCGAGATATTTTTAGATTCGTGATAAATCTACAGCCAATTTATCGGGGAATTTGTTTGTTTGCCACCTTACAAGATCGGTATTAATTTCATTTGATATAAATATGCGTAAAAGAAAAGTAAACAAAGGGAGGTAACTTGTTTTTTAATATATGCTTACCTCCCCTAGAATTGATCTATCTTTCAAATTCTGAAGTTAAAAAAAAAAGTACTTCCAACCTGCTTCAAAATGGACAGCAGATTTCATTAAACGCTTTTAATGGGCGGCTTTTTGCCTCACACTCGACCAATTCCCTAGCTTTCGCAGCAAATCGATTCTCGTGACTGTTTTAGTTAACTAGATTACGCCAAAGTTGAGCTGACTACAGTTTTTGAAGAATCAATTTGAACGGGAGGCTTTTTTTTTTTATTTGGTCAAACCGAGACGACCGTGAACGGAAACTCAAAAGGTGGGTGTAATCGTGGGTCGCCTTTTGTATGGTTACGTTATCTACCGATCCGTTATCCATTACACCACGCGCATATAGCAGCTTACAGCCCCTGGTATTCCCCAACGGTCACCTATCTAGGTACCGGCCAGATTCGACGTTGATTAATTTCGGTGATCGGAAGACAGCCGGTATTTTAACGTGATATCACTGGAACCCACGTGAAGCCCGAGAAATGAAAAGGAAAATGGGGAAACTAAAATCATCATCAGAGCTGTTATGACCTGAAGGTACACCGCGCAAAGTCATATTCAGAAACTTTGTAAAGACCCTTTATCAACTGTCAAGGTTATGACAAACCACATCTGGTAGCAAGGCCTCTGATCGAGAGGATTTGAGAAGTGTGGAACCAGTTCTTAGTTGCTGTTGTTCTTAGGTACTTTTTGACCCGGGGTGGTAGCTGTTAGGCGTGTTAACTATGAGCAAATAGTGAACACCCAAATTGGGAGATAAAAAAAAGTATAAAAATACCAGAAATAAGTTAAAAAAAAATACCAGCAATTGATTTTTTAAAAAGATAAAATGACTCAAGCTCCCAAGAAAATTAAATTTTCAACATTAAATGACCTATAAGGAATTGATATTCCGTTAAACAAACCTCTTACCAGTCTTCTCCAAACCTCTGTGTCTTATGCTAACTCAATAAAGTGTTGCAAGTCTTCCAAGCTTTTTAACGTTTTTACAGGGAATGCTGGAATTTTATTGATAGTTCTTTTAATGTTGTTGTTCAATGTGGATCCTATGTCTAATCATCAAAACGCCCATTGATGCTATTCTTCCTTTTAGTATTGTATAAGAAATTTAAGCTGCTTGGGCGTGTATCGTCTGCTTTTTTTTGTGGACGTTGTGTTAGGCTCTTACTTAAACTTTTGAATTTCAAAAATATTTTTGTACCTTTCCGATTTGTGCGAAAATAACTGCGTTTGATTTTCAGTCGGAACCAATCAAAAGGTTTCCATCCAAATTCTGGGAAGTGAATCTGGAACCTATTTTGGTGAATAAAAGTAGAATTGAATTCGAAGAGTCGATGAACAAACTGCTGCATGAACCCAGGTTGGCCGTCAAGGAGAAAAAAAAAACTGAAGAAATTTGTCAACCACCAGACAAGAATTTGAAAAGAACATCAAAGTTGCTCCCACATGAAAGGGAAATTCTTCAACTGGAGTCCTTATTCTGTTCTTCGCTGTTACCACGAACTGTGCTTCGAACATTGTATTTATACTTTAACCCTAGAATACTAACCATAGGTATATAGTACCTAGCGCGAATTTACCTATTTTTAATTACAATTTTCAGTACCTGATTTTCTTACCTAAATAATGTTTTTTTTTCAGTTCCTATTAATGTTAACTCAAAGTACAAAGTTTAAAATGCCTGCATGTCAAATATTTCAAATAAAGATTTATATTTAATATTTTTTTGATATTTCCAAAATCGGCTATGATATACCCATGGTTAGTAGTGGTGTAACTTTAATTGATGGTTAGTGTTCTAGTGTTAAAAATTATTCATATAAATATTGTTTTCCCTTTTTGTCACTTGTTCATCTTTTCTGGCAACCTTATGCAGCTTAGTGTTTTTTATTGAAAAAGAGGAGACATATTTTATTTGCAGTGTTTTTTTTTTTGGTACATACCTGTTATTGGCCATCATTTGGCACACAAGGTACTTAAATTGTGTAATTCTCTCATTTTTTTTTTGTGTGTTAATAAATTTATCGTCTGTTTTTTTTTTCTAAACTCTGCTCATGTCTGTCATTGTGT